>MU184621.1:148173-185782 GCA_016904865.1 Pissodes strobi | reverse complement strand
TTCTTCTTTAGTGAGAGCATAAGCATAAATTTGATCAACATCTTCTTAGTCGGAGACATTGTCATCACTTTCGGCGTCGCTTGCGGCATCTTCTCCGACATAGTCTCATAATCCGAATCATCATTTTGTGACAGCCTCAACATTGTTTCTTCTTTAGTGAGAGCATAATCATAAATTTGATCAACATCTTCTTGGACGGAGACATTTTCATCACTTTCGGCGTCGTTGCGGCATCTTCCAATATAGTCTCATAATCGGGATCATCATTTTGTAGGAAGTAGACTAAGAATACGAACGATAAAATGTGAAGTGATTTTAGATGTCCGTTAAATCATAGAAATTTAAAAAATGAGCGTATGTAAAAATTTCTTGTACAAAAAGAATTCAAGTAAAAATTTTATGTGGATTACCTCTGTAAGATGCAGCTACTGAAATAGAGCGGCAAACAAAAAGAAAAGGTGGGCTGAAAAACGGCATTATAAGATTTTTAATATCAATTTATGATTTTTTTTATTAATTAAATGTAGTTATTTCTGTGAAAAAGTGTTCCTCAGGGGGATGGTGTATAATTATTATTTTTATTAATGATTACTTCCAAATGGTAGTTAAACGACAAAAATCAATATGGCATAGCCATACTTATAGCACCAGGTACATCGAAAATCAAACAAACTTTTGAGGACATGGGTTTATATGAAGTTTTTTAATTAAAAGTCGTTCATGAATCGCTCCTTAAAATAAATAGATAATTTTAAGTAACACTATTTATATACTACGTCCTGAGCCAAATCCTTAGCAAAGCTAAAAAGCCATATTTATTTCCAGTTCTTGAAGAATATTTAAAATTAACACCTTTAAATTCTAGCATTATAAATTTATTTTATATGTCTTATGAAATGACACCAAAACACAAAACGATATTCAAGCAAGTGGAAAGCACAAATTCTAATTGTTGCATAACAAAACCAAAGAAAATAATAATATTAATAATAACTTACAACGAAAGAATGGTTAGAATTTTACGACTAGAAAATGGAAAACCCTGGTACGACCGATTATATGATGGCGTCATAGAAAGAAATGCAATTAAAGCCAATTGCCCTATACAGAAAAGCGAACCTAATAATAGTATGACATTTGTACTTATGTTCAAAATATAAAGCAGAGGCGTAATACATATATGTATATTATTATTATCTTTCATCAACTCATTCTGTATTTCGGATTATTTCTGTTTATAAGGTGGTTTGTAAAGACGAAACTCCGAGCACCCGATTCTGTCGCTTCTCCACTGTTGTTACTGTATCCGGTTGCTTGACAAACTACAATATTTAGGTATACAAAAAAAAAATCTTATAAAACGTTGGCAGATTACAGGCATTTAACGCTTTCAAATGAAATTTGATTACTGGCCATTGTTTTTCCTTATTTTGTAGCCATTATAACTAACTATTAATACATAAAAATAGTGCACACGTATAGATTAATGGCCTTTAATAAAATGTTAGACTAAATTTTATGAAAATTACATACTGATATCAATGTATCTAGTTAAATATTTAGCAACCACAAATTAATGAATATTTTAAGCTAGCTTGTGTGAAATGAAAATATTGTGTTTTTAATTTTGTAATTCTTCAAGATTAAAATGGATAATAAAACTTAAATAGATCCGACCGTCACTGAAAGATAAGAAATCTGCGAGAACGTCGTTGCCAAAACTAATAAAGATTTGTAGGTATGAATATTTATATGAAATTTTACTCCATAGATAAATACCGCGAGCTCTTAGAGAGCAGATAATAATTCATTCCTCTGGATAAAAATTTACTTGGAAGACGCTGTCGATAGTCTGGGAGAAATATTAAGGGAGGAGAATTGTTTTAAAGCAAGTGCTTTGCACTTTTTTAATACAACCCATTTTCAAAAAAAGTTAACAATGGTATATGCATAGAATTTCCGTCAAAAGTCGTTCATGTAGGATTAAACATTTCCATATATAACATAATTCCTGGCAGCATTATGGCATACCAATACAGACCTGAATTAATCTTCTCGTACGATTTTTAAGTTGTTCAAGCATGCAGTAAATAAATTTATTTCTTTACGGAAATTATATTTATTTAATTTTTGTTAAAAAAAACTAAAAAAGAACGAAATTTTGAAATTGGCCCCAAATAAAAATTAAACCTTTAGTGAAAATTCTCAGAAAACTTTTTTATCCGTCTTTTTAGGTACTTAAGCTCTGCATTCTAATAAATGCTGATTTCGAATTTCTATATTATTATGTCACAATTTCATTTATTTTGCATTGCCTTTACACGTTTTTTGGTATGTTGCACCATACCTTGAGAGGTAATTACCGGTGCTACTAAAAATGTTAAACACAAAAAATGCAGGCTTTCCATGTATTATCTTTTAAACATATCGCGAAAAACAAACAAGTAAATGAAGTCATACCGTATATGTTATTAAATTTTTATATTGTACGAGGAAATTCTAGATATACGAGTATTGTATATATAATGACGTACGCGCGAACATGCGTCGCCCGGGGCGGCGCATTGGCCTTCGGAACCACTCCAGAGAGCGACGTACTGTGTGTCACGTGCGGCTCGGGGTGATCCAGTAGGATGCCGCGTAGACTCGGCCGAGTGACGCTTTAGCTCCCCTATGTGGAGCCCCGCCTCGATTTGAGCTACCCCAGAATATTTATTACTTGGAAGAAATTTAGAAACAGAATCCCTGTGATAACCAAAGGCCGCTTCTGGGTCTGATATAAATTCCTCAGGGTCCCCAATATACTCGCTAGAAGTCAGCGGGGGACTCTGGGTTAAAGCTATCTGTTCCTCTGATCTATCTCGATTCAGTTCTAGCACCAAGAGCTCATTCACACTCGGGGCTTTTGGTGCGCGGTTGCCGTCGACTGAGGAGTTCGGAAAGTAATTTTTTATAACAATATTTATGTTTAGTATGTTTTTATTACGGGATGCCAAGTCGTTACCGAATCGACTACTCGCTATTTAAAAGCTCTTAGACAACGTTCAACCCGTAAACTGATATCACTGTCAGTCCGGGGGAACGAAGGTGGGCGCACCAAAGCCTTCCCCGCTATCCAAGGGAAATTGTAGCTAGCAGCCCCCACAGAACATCTGTCAGCAGCAGGCAATACAACACAAGGTTAATGGGCAATACATTTGTCTTGGGCAAAACTTAGAACACCCTATAAATGCATAGAAGTTCCAACTGATTCTAAAAGTCACCCAGTATATGAGGACTACAAACTTAACTCAAAAGTTTAAATTAAATTATAACAAAACTTCGGCTTACTTTCTCCCTTTAGAGGCCGAAACATTATTACGCAAATGCTTTGAAGAGCAACGGTAGTGGGGAAAGATTCCCAGAAATGTCTACTTGCAGGAGATGCATTTAAATTTATTTTATTTTTGATTAACTTTTGAGTTATTCGTCTTTTTGTATGTCAATGCACAAAATGTCGATTTTGACTTGAATCCTTATCACAAGTCTTCACAAAATGCCAGAAGGGCTTAGGCGGGGTGTGGGGGGGGGGGATTGTCAAATGGGTAGTAGTCAGTAGTTGTCACACAAAATATCTACAACCCTAACCTAATCCTATCTCCTAATCTTGGCTAAGCCTTATACAAACATCAATAATTCGAATGATTATTGATGTTAGTTGAAATCAAATGCTGATTAATCCCTTTATCGAGTGATAGCTTAAAATGTGCCCCAATTTACTGGATAAGCCTTATACATGTACTAGGACAGTTCAACTCTAATCTAGTATCTTTGGTAAAACAAGTTTTAATTAGATTTTTTCTCTAATGAACCATTAATATCGATCACCTTAAGAGGGATCGTACGGAAGTTGCTCGAGGAAGGCTTTTAAAAAATCGTTGTTTCTTGAGGCTTTTTGGAAATGTGTAATGGACGTTGGACTTAAAGCGCTGTAGGTTTTAGTTTTCGGGAAAGACGTTACTCGGTTGTCCATTACAGGGCGAGGCAGTCCTCTAGACAATGGAGTTCCGCAACAGGGATGTCCTAGGTGTTCGCAACTGAATCGTATGTTGATAAGCAGCTTGTGTCTGACGGGCGTTTCTGTTTGGCACAACTCTGGGTGGAATCACAAATGCCAGCTCGTTCGAACACCTTCCGTAGTAGTATCGATGGTAAACAGATAGGTCTGCCACTTTTCTTCGATGTTTAAGGCTATTATGGTATTTAGTCAACTCTGGGCCATCCACAAAACGGACTGCTCTCCTCTGTATGGAGTCCAATATCTTGAGCAAGTGTTTAGGTGCCGAGATCCACACATAGGAACAGTATTCCAGAGATGGTCTTATCTGGGCCTTATAGAGCAGTAAGAGCTGATGAGATGTATACAACTTTTTGCTCTATAGAGTGCTCCTAGCTTTTGTGCTGCTGCCTTGGCGATTTTGGTGACCTGATTATACTAAGACATGTTGTTTTCTACGTTGGTGCCCAGCAAGCTTATGGATGAGGCCAGAGTCAGTGTTTGTCCTGTCGTTGATAAGTCAGGTCCTACGGTGTGTGCCTTTCTAAGACAGCTGCTTGAATCTTTCCAGCATTAAACTGGACATTGACTTCCTCACCCCATTTCCATGATGGCAATCGTATTCTCATTGATGGCAGCAATCTAATTTTCTCGCTCGTGTTGGGAACGAGTAGCGTTCATTGGATTCCGCGACACGAATTAGGATATAAGAGTGCTATCGTCTGTAAAGTTGTAAATATAATTATTTGTCCTGTCTAAGAGATCGTTGATATAGAGCAGGAAGAGTGTGAGAGATAATATACACCATTGAGGAACCCCGGCATTGATTTTAAATTCCTCCGAGAGATGTCCATCAATACCAACTCGGATGCTTTGATCCCTTAAGTGCTGGTGGTAGTCCGTATGCTGTCAATTTGCTTAACAATCCGTCATGCCACATCCTATCAAATGCTTTGGATATGTCGAGAGCCACCGCACGAGATTCGCCGTAGCTCTCGATGGCTTTGGTCCACAGGTAGGGCACGTAAGTCAAGAGATCTCCCGTGGATCTGTGCTCGCGGAAGCCATCCTGGCGATCGCTTATGATGCCTGTAGATTCGAGATATTTTAAGAGCTGTTCGTTGATCAGTTTCTCCATGACTTTGGACATGATGGGAACTAAGGCAATTGCACGGTAGTTACTTGAAATAGTTTTTTTCTTCAAACGTCAGTAAATCCATCATTACTCGACTGTGTAGGCGGCAGTGAAGTTTCGTTTTTCCTCCGCCGGAGCTTTACTTTTCACTTTTCCGCCGGCGGAGGTAAAAGTGTTGTCATATCAACATAGATACAATACAAACAAACATCAAAATAAGCGTCAACAACTCAAGAGTTATTAAACTAAAATTTGTATTTGTCACTCAATTTGTGACTGCATTTCTAAAAATCACTAATTTAGGAACAAATTGGTTATTATTTAATCGAACTTACTCAATAACTGCTTATCAATACGGAATTAAAACGCAATCCAAGACGCTATTTTAAAAAAATAATTATTGTTGACAGTGTTCACTGACAGCTTTATGTGACATTACTATAGCAATAAACTGAGCCTATTCACCGACACCGCACCGGTCTAAGCCGCCTTGCGAACCCACTTATCTTTAATAATATTTATTATTACTATTAAAAAGAGACGTTTTTGCATTAATTTGTCGACATTTGAAGAAAAAACAGCATATTTTATTTGGAGGAAAAGTTACTTTTCATGGCTTGCTCTCTATTACCAGCCTCACTCCGTTCGGCTGTTAAACACGAGCGCGCCATGAAAAGTATTACTTTTCCTCCATATAAAATAATATACTATTTTTTTACTTTCCTCGGGATTGGTTGCACTTGAGCGCATTTTCAGCTAGAAGGAAAGCATGCAGTTCTGTATGATCGGGAGAAAAGCCGGCATAGTGGAGGTGTTAGTTCAGCAGCAGATTTCTTAAGCAGTATTGCTGGAACGGTTGTGTAGCCTTGTTAGTATCTAGGTTTTTGAGTATTCGTTTCACTTCGCGTTGGCGAAATACCAGACCTGGCATTGAGGAATTCACTCTCGGGATAGATGGGGGAGTCTTTCCCTGATCTAACGAGAATTTCATGCAAATATTTCGGCAAGAATGTTTGCGTTTTCTTTGGCCGTTTCAGCTATTAAGCCATCATCCTTGGTCAGTGGTGGGTTTGACGTCTTCGAGAAACCCTGACTGTCAGCTTTGGCAACTGACCAAAGGAATCTTGATCCGTTAGGACAGTTGAGAAGCTAGTTCTTGATATGATCGTTATATCCCTCCTTGCCCTCGTCAATGGTCCGCTTACACTGGTTTCTAGTCGTGATGAATATATTTCGATTTTCAGCTGTCGGATCTCGGCGCCATTTGCGGTAGGCGGCATTTTTAGCATTGACTGCTTTTGAACAGTTTTTCCCAAACCATGGTTTACTGTTTGAGATACCTTTCGTAAAAGAGGAGATGAAAGCTGTCATACCAGCTAGGATAACTTGAGTTATCTCATCAGCAGATTCAGGGGTGTTTTGCTTCCCAAAGCAGACATCTTTGCAAGAAAGATAAAACTCGCGAAGACCATGCCACTTTGCAGATTTGTAGTGCCAAACCTTTCGAGGTACCTGTGGCTCCTGTATTTTGATAGCAAATTCACAGGTGGCAGAGATAAGATTGTGGTCTAAAAATGTAATGATGTTTAAGGTATTCCATTAGAAAAAAACATAACATATGCCAAAATTTTACGTTTACGATGCTCAGTTTTTTTTTTTCACGATATGTTTAGAAGATAATACGTGAAAATCCCTACACTTTGTATTTAAAATTTTTTGTAGCACCTGTAATTACTTCTCCAGGTATGGTGCAAAATATGAAACAGAATCCTGTACATATTTATAGGGTGTAACTTTTTCAACAAACTTAATTATAAAAAAGTTTTATACAGAATACATGTACTTTTAAATTCATATTAACATCGCGCTCAAGTACTTAGGCAATATTTTACAAAAATATTTCTCTCCCATACTATGGACAAGCGACATTATGAGGCCGTGAAAATGCGGCACAAACCGGGATGGATTCGCATATAATTTAAATTCATTACAAAATTTACATTAGAGTAAACTACTTTTTGATATGAATAATTTCGTTTCTTCTTTCAGTGGTTCATCTAAGTGTAAATTAATCATTTCTTTCATTATTTGTGCTAAATTAATCAAGCCTATTGTTTTTCACTATAATTTTTCAAGATAATTGTGAAATATATTATAGCTTTCAATTCCTTGGCATAAAATTATCTGAAATAAAATCTTCATCCTTTGAAAAATGTACCTTTTATTCTGAAAGCAATTTAAATATAAGGAAGAATTATCACTCAAACGACTCTCAGGAAACCGTGATATAATAAATTCTATGGGGCTTATAACATTATGAAAGCAAGAAAAATACATCCTATACTACGTTTTATATCAAATATAAATATAAAAAACCATATCTGCATTCTGGTTAAATTACTATCTAACTATATGTCCCAAATACAGGGAAAATCACACATAGGTAGTAATTAAATCAAAATTTATCAAATTAATTAATTTAGTTAATTTTGGCAACGCTATTATCAACATTGTTTATTTAATTCATTAGTCATTAATTGAAATTTTAGTGTAATATTTATAACATATATTTAGGTGATAATTAAGAGTACGTACACAGAGCACAAATTTAAACAGCCAATTGGAACAAGTGTAAATTGAATTTTGGATTTTTGGGTTTTTAGCCACCGAACTGAATCTTGTAGCTTTTATAAATACCCCTATATTCGAATATTGTATATTTGTGGGAAATACCGGAAAAAAAACCTGTCAATATTTGAGCGGTTTCCGATCCAACTGAATATTGCCGCAAAATATAATACATTTAAAAGAAGTTAATGATACGTATAAAAAGAAGAAGTAATTGAGACACGATATACTTCCAGTATTTTTAATTTAAGCAGTAGTAAGATAACCACCAGTCCTGGCGCAGTGTTTTTTTAAATCGTATAAAATTTAATAAAAGTGAGCTGAAATTCATATAAAATTTAATAAAATTTAATAAAAATTCCCTCATAATCGACGAAAATAACCCAAAAATTTCATAAAAAAAGACCAACATTTCATAAAAAAAGCCAAAATTTCATAAAAAAACACTAAAATCACCTGGCTTTGATTTAAATAATAAAACATAACAAAACGAAAGAATTGTAAAATCCAGATTAACTTATAAATTTTATAATAATATGTTAAATCTTTTTAAAGCAAATCAAGTTACAAATGAGGAAATTCGTTTAAGAGAAAATAATTTTATAGAGAATATTCAATTTTTTCCAAGAGAAAAGTGTATAAAGCAAATTAAATTAAATGGTTATAGTTTTATGGGTAATAAATGAATAAAAAATATTCAGTCACTCCATTTAGATGTGAAGATAAACAATCTAATTCGTTATTTCCATTACCTCTAAGATGTTTACTTCTTTCAAAATCAGGATCAGGAAAAACAACAATATTATGGAATATGATAACAAAATATTGGATACCTTATGAAAATTTATATATTTTTACTAAATCCATAGATCAACCAATTTATAATAATTTACAAGAAGTTTTTAAAGATTTGAATGACGCGGAATCTTATTTTTTTGATAATTGTGATGACATAATTTCTGTAGACGAATGTAAACCAAATAGTTTAGTAGTTTTTGATGATTGTGTTTTAGAAAAACAAACGACTATTATAGAATATTTTGTTAGATCAAGACCAAAAAATATCTCTTGTATTTACCTTAGTCAATGTTATAGTTTGGTTGATTTACAAGTCATACGAACAAACCTAAATTTTTTAATTATGTTCGAAATAATTTTGATTACATCCATTTATTAGGATTTTTTTTATCACGCTGAACATGAAATACGTCACGTTAGACCTTTAATGAATTAAAATAACGTCTATCTTTTAAATCAATCGATGCAAATCCATGTTTATGTTTCCAACATTTACGACAAAATTCTTTAAACTCTTCTAGTGTTTTATCGCTCCCAATAATATCCTCCCATATTTTTTTAACATAATGAGAGCTTTGTTCAAACATAATTAAAAAATTTAGGTTTGTTCGTATGACCTGTAAATCAACCAAACTATAATATTTACTAAGGTAAATACAAGAGATATTTTTTGGTCTTGATCAACAATATATTCTTTAATAGTCGCTTGTTTTTCTAAAACACAATCATCAAAAACTACTAAACTATTTGGCTACATTCGTCTACAGAAATTATGTCATCACAATTATCAAACAAATAAGATTCCGCGTCATTCAAATCTTTAAAAATTTCTTGTAAATTATTATAAATTGGTTGGTCTATGGATTTAGTAAAAATATATAAATTTTCATAAGGTATCCAGTATTTTGTTATCATATTCCATAATATTGTTGTTTTTCCTGATCCTGATTTTCCAAGAAGTAAACATCTTAGAGGTAATGGAAATAATGAATTAGATTGTTTATCTTCACATTTAAATGGAGTGACTGAATATTTTTTATTCATTTATTACAGATAAAAACCATTTAATTTAATTTGCTTTATATACTTTTCTCTTGGAAAAAATTGAATATTCTCTATAAAATTATTTTCTCTGAAACGAACTTCCTCACTTGTGACTTGATTTGCTTTAAAAAGATTTAACATATTATTATAAAATTTATCAGTTAATCTGTATTCTACAATTCTTTCGTTTTGTTATTTTTTATTATTTAAATCAAAGCCAGGTGATTTTAGTGTTATTTTTATAAAATTTTTGGGTTATTTTCGTCGATTTTGAGGGAATTTTATTAAATTTTATTAAATTTTATATGAATTTTAGCTCAATTTTATTAAATTTTATACGATTTTGATAAAAATGTGACTGCGCCAGGACTGGTGGTTACCTTACTATTTTAAGCATCCAAGTGTTTTATTATTTTTTGTTCTTTCATAGCTTTCTTCAAATGCGAATATCACAAAATGTATGAAAATATTATTTTCTTTTTGTTCGATTATTTTTATAATTCGCCATAAACCAAAAAGCAACTTTTGGGCGTTACAATAAAAGTCTAAAGCATGTCTAATTAGCTCAAAAAGTTGCAGCAGGTGAGTTCAAAATTAAGCTTTAATTTTATTTTAAAAATTTTGTTAACAGACTCAAATAATGCGGGTGGCTTAAGCACGTTAATCATGGTATTCATCTTGGGCGCTTCCGTTATGGGGGTATTCATTTGTTTTGCCGTTGTTGCCGTTTGTTACAGGTATCAGATAATGTTTAACACAATCGATGGACCCTTGTATGTTGCAAGATTTGTTGTACTAAATGAACGTTAAACGTGGATTTCAGTATGCTCAGTTTGTATTAATGTAGCATATACACTTTCTAGAATGTTAAATGCCAGTCCTCAAATAAATGTGAATTAAACAGTTGACCAGAAAGCGCGTCGGGTACCTACAAATCAATGGATTTTTTTCGGAAATATGTCTTCACAGTTATATCTGAATTGAATATGGCCATGGTTTTAAATGTTTAGGGTATGTTTAGAAAAAGCGTAGTTTAATAAAGCTTCATATTTTTTAATCAAAACATCTTGAAATTTAAAGTACTCCCATGAAAGATCTAATTTTATTGCCATACTTATGTACCGAATATCTAATTACAAAAAGAGTTGCATCGAAGAAGCAGGCAGTATTAGTTTACACAACATTACTGTTATAATATATTTTTGTATAGTAATGAGAGACCTCATATCCTGCAGGCACACCCCCATGCCACCACCATAGAGTAGCACTGTAAACCGCTTTAAGCACCTTCAATGGCAATCTTTTCTTAATTGATAAAATGTATATATTATTTGTGTGATTTATTTTGAGATTTCATTAAACTGTACATCTTATTTTAATGATTTATCGATAGAGACCCAAAGGTACTCGGTGAAACGTGTTTAGTTAAGTCCACAGAATGTTAAATGACTAATAAAGCAATTGATAAAATAAACAGAGTACAATATGGAGATTGTACGGAGACCAATTCTGCTGTTAATACTCGGTTCTGTATGCTTTACAACTAAATGTACTAAATACTACCTACCAAAGTGATCACTTGCCGTTAACTAAGCTAATTACACCTAGGCATGCGTGCGCTAATAGCTGCACTGATTTTGAATGTAGCTAGGATAATATGCTGCAATGAACGGACACAATCATTAAATCAAGAGACTCGATAAGTTAATAAAAGAACAAAACTAGAATAAAACTATTGAAAGCGTGGCCGTCGCTTAATTCATATTATAAAGAGGTAAAATTCAGAGCGGTTATATCACTCAATTAATGAATGAAAAGAATAAGATTATTGTGCCAAGGCTTGACTTTTATTAAGAAGAGAGAAAATTCAGAGCGGTTATGTTACTTGATAAATGAATGAAAGGAATAAAATTATAGAAACGGTTTCAAAGCTCGACTGTCAATGCTTGATTAATATTAAAGAGAAAGAAAATTCAGAGCGATTAATGATAATAAATGAGTAAATGAGTAAATAAACTTAAGCTTCTGTACGATACCACAAATCCGGTCGTCCAACTCTGGTGGAGGCGCCGGGCACCGATAGATACCTCAGGTACTGCCTCTCGATGGCCCCGAGGGGAAGATCTAGACGAATCTCGATTGCTCGGTGTCGAGATTGGCTGATAAGCACTGCGGGCAAGGCCTGCTTCCCACCCACTAGGAAAGGGTGATTCTAGCTGCAGGTAAAGGTAGTCGCCTGATGGTATGCGCGGTGAACCTCCAGGAAAAAGGTTGTAACCCTCCGGAAAAAGGTGGTGGCCCTCCGGAAAAAGCCCTGAAATAACCCAGTGCGCATTAGACGAAGCCCCCTTACTTTAATAGAAACCATATCCCCCCTCGCATGAATATATTTTCTTTATAAAACAAATTCCCCCCAAAAAAAATTATCCATGAATTTTCAATGACCATCGGCAAATGAAAGATGTACCAAGGTACAGACAACTTGAATATAACAAAGATAGGGATAAATCACCCCTAAAAGAATATATAAACTACCCCATTTGATCAAAATTAAAGTTACATTAAAATAAAAATTTGGATTAGATAAAATGGAGTAGATAAGATAACATGTGGGACGCAAAAGTAAATGGCGGTATATGCACAAAAAAAAAGGTAACACAGATAAGCAATTAAATCATTAATTTAGGCAAAACGATAGCAATAATTACCTCGATCGTGTGTGTGAGGGCTAACGATGAGACATCGACCCTCTCGGTCTTATATGACGGACGTGGAAAGTCGCACGTTAGCATCATGGCATCCACGCACTTCACAGGCAATAGAAAAAGATTAATCCAGAGAAAATGCATACCTAATACAGCAGTATTCAGATCCCGATTAATCGGTCGTGTTAAAACACAAACAGAATAACCCCAAAGAAAGGGAATAATTGAATCACAATAAAATGTTGAGTCTCTACGCCTGCATTGTCAGCAAACCTTCTCTTCGCCTTGAAAGGCACCTTCAGAAGAACTCTCGATTGTCAATTTGCATTTCTCGTTGCCGCAACGTCAAATCAGCTAGTAGTGATGGGCGGAAACATGCCGAGTGGTTCGATACAAGGAATAATTTTAAGATACTAAACAACTTAGTTCTCGTTTATTATGGTTGTAAAACGCTGAGGCCACAATTAATTCACGAAAATTAAATAATTCAAGAAATACCAGAGAATATTCGCTAACAAAACGATAACAGCTGGCGTTTACAAGAAATGGTACATTCCAATTACCCGGTCGAATGTTACAAAAACCTCGGCCCGCCGTGTGAATATATTTAGAAGCAGAGGTCCCAAAACTATCTAACGATCCCAGGAATGATCGGCCGGCAATAGGCGTTTGGGCAACCCAGGGGTTCCCAAAAGGTCATGGAGTATTCACACGGTCAGAAAAAGAAGATGGATCGACCAATCTACTGCAGCGCTTTCGTAGGTTTATGAACAGAATTCTTAAAAATATAGAACAGTCTGCCGGCTGTTCTACGATAATGTAATATAAATCAAGCCAAACTATTACAATAACAATGTGCCTCGCTTATCAACTAAAATAAACACAGTCACAACGTGTTATAAATGCTAATAAAAATATATCGTTAACCTATGTCTAAAATATAGTTAATTTTATGTTAAGAAAAGCGGCAATTTCAAGTGAATTGTTAGCAAATCGAATCATTAAATTCAGAATCAATAAACTGATGAGTGCAAAATATAGCAACTTTTTTCCCTAAATGCGACATATAAATGAAATTTTAAAAATATTTGGCATTGGCAAAATCCAACTGTTACAGCCCTACTCCATATATGTGTGATAGAGGCCAATATATCGCATGCTGATCTCTGTTTGCGGAAGCCGTATTGCTTATCGCTAATTATTCTGTTGGTCTCGAAGTACTTGAGTAGTTGCTGATTGACTACACGTCCGAGATTATTGTAAGCAAGGCAATTGGGCGATAGTTGATGGCGTGGTTTTCTTGCTTTTTTTGATACAGGTTGCACTCGAGTGGCTTTCGAAGAAATGGGTATATCCCCTTACGGTATGACCGAGAAAAAAGTCTGGAAAGAATGGGTGTTAGTTCCTTGGCGCAGTTCTCTAACACGATGCCAGGTATTTCATGCGGTCCTGATGCCTTTTTGCGTATCTAGCTCTTTGAGGATTTTACGAATATCACGGTGGTGAAACTTAACTTGTGCTGCTATGGTAGTGTTGATGTTGGATATGATGGGGAGATCCTTGCCTTCGTTAATCAAAAGTGGGAGAGACGTTTTTGTAAAGTTACTACTTACTGCCTTTGCTACCGACCAGAAATTCCTGAAGCCACTGGGGCATTGCAAAAGGTTATCCCTGGTCCTTTGATTGTGTTTGACCGTAGTTTCGTCGCTTCGGTAAGGTAATTGCGACTTTCAGTGGTCTGATTTTGCTGCCAATGCTTCTAGGCTTGCTGCTTCCTATCTCGGCTCTTCCGCATCTTCTCTCGAACCAGGGCTTTCCCTTTGGCGGTAACTTGATGGAATTTGGGATGAATGCTTCCACTTTTGATTCGATTCCTTGCGTAATCTATTCGCCACAGATCGACGGACGGGCCGTCAGTGCCAAAGTACACATCGAGTCCAGGAAAATATAGGTAGAACTCTCTTAGATCCTCCCAGTTTACAGAATTGTAATGCTAGATTTTACGAGGCATTGGTGGATTCTTCTGAAGAAGTGGCAGGTCGCAAACCGTTGTAATAAGTTTGTGGTCGGAAGTACCTAATGGCGTACCAACTGTAATTGTGTACTGATCAGGATTTGTGAGGTTAGAAAAAGATGCAGGTAGGCGGCTAATTCGCGGCTCTCTGTGATCCAAGTTGATTCGTCTACAAGTTGAGTAAAACCGCAGCTGATGGCAAATGCTTCAACTTCTCTACCTTCGTTGTCGGTCTTGTTGTGATGTTTGAGGCGTGGTTTTCCGTGGCGACCTGTATTGAATTAAATGTGGTATCCAGTGTTGTAAAAAAAGTTTTGGTAGACTCTATCGCTCGGAGGGCGATAGAGACAGCATGTTAACTTGGTTAATCCCATGGCAGTGAACTTAAGCCACATGACGTCTAGGTTGTTCGGTTCGAGTGTTACCTCGCATTCAGACAAAAGGTCCTTTCGGACAAAAAGGCATATTCCAAAATTATGTCTAAATCGGAAGTGTAGGTCGTAACCAAGGTAGAGGTAGTTTACTGTTGTGGTAGAACATACTTGTGTGTCTGTAAGGGCCAATATGTGTGGTTTATTGGTTTGTAGATGTTGGTGTAACGAATTAATATTTATATTTAGGCCTTTTATTTGCAGAAATCTATTCTCAATTGGTTCGATATTTTTGCTGACTGTGAAACGTTGCATGAAGGGCTTATTGAGAAGATATTGCCTGAGGAAAGATCCAGACATTTTTGTGGCAGGTCCTATTTTGACTTATTGTGGAAATCAAATATACAAGTCTTTGCTGGAGAATTGCACAAACTAATGTTACATTTTACGCAAGATGACTGGGTTTCCGACGTGTCCAACTCAGTCATCACAAACATCATCTCGCAGTAAGTATGCTCGTCTTGGTGGTGGAGTAGATGAAGGTGATGGCGATAATTGATAGCGATGATCTGCCAACGGTTCTTTTCTCTCCCACATTTCCATGTAAGAGTCTTCTAATGGCCGACGTACTGTCAATCAATCTCCTTATTCGAATTTGAAGAAAAACAAATTCTACCAAGTGTCTATTTGGATACCTCCTAGTATTCATAATTTCATGAATAATTACAACCATGTCAGTTCTTCTATTCCTATCAATTCCACTACCAACTACTCCAAATGCCACTCTTGCTTCCATATATTCTTCCGGACCTTTCACTAGTTTCTCTTCATACTCAAGTTAACATTTTTCAAAAAAAAATAATATTTCGTAAACCAGTTGATATAACGATACATTTCAAAAACGTCCCTAGGGACGAAACTACAATCACAAAAACAGCATGCTGTTACGTCAACGTTTATGTCGGCATGAATCACTCGTTTCGAATCTATCCTCGTTTCCAAATTCCGATATTCCAGCTATGGGAATTACAAATGAAATGAAATTTGAGACTTAACCTTTCGACTCGCGCTCGATTTATTTGAAAATATTGTAGATGTAATGAAAAGAACTTTTAAAAGTATTACTTCTATATTGCTATATTTTTCAATTTAAATTCCTTAATATCGATATACCTTTTATGCCCGTTATAACACTTTCTAAAGTGTTATACGTGGCAGTTCCATCATGTAAAATTGATCTCACGCCAAAATTAAATTCTCCTGGAGAAATTGTTACACTATTGCATTGTCATACATTATGTTGATGTGAAATATCTGTTGTCAAGTATTTTATTTTTCAATTTTCTATTGCTAAATTGATAGAGTGTATTTGAAATACTTATAGTTTTTAAATGTAGAAGTATTTTGATATAGTTTGTATAAAAATGTATTGCGGATAATCTGTAGATAAATTCTATATCTTCGCAATGAGTTGAACTTTCTGAAACCAAAATTGATTCCAAATCAATATTAAGTTTTTGAATAAAAATATATTTTTTAATGTAATTCCCTACTTCATGCACATCAAATTAATCGGGAAATATGGTATCTGAGATACGGTATGTGTTAGTTACCATCATTTTTATCTAAACAGAATTTTGCAAAATGCAACCCAATTTCCGAAGTTAATAATAATAATATTATAAATTAGCGGAAATCTCTAACTTATTTGGTGCTATTAAAATAAAACAAAAATTTTATTTGTAATATGTTTAAACTATACCTTGCAATTGATTGCCTATGGCTCCACCAATGTTTAGAAATTCTTAGAGCCGCTTCGGCTCTGGCTCCAGGGTGTAAACAGCACAAGTGCTAGTTTAGTGATCCTAACGAAGCTGAAAAACCTAAAGGAAACTGGAAAACGATGGACGTTTCGAGGAACAAATCTGTCCCGTCGTCAAGAACGAACAAATCTAAAAATTAAAATGGTTAGTAAATGTAAATATCAGTAAAAAGCTATCGCAAAAATTGACAAGTTTTGGATAGACTTTGACAAGATGCAATAATAATGTCATATCGTATAATTACTGGTTAGTTGTCTATTTAGGTAAGTATAATAATGAGGTGTTTCTTGGTAAATAATTAATGCGTTTGTGTGGTGTTATATATCTACAATTTGGTGTTATGCGTTTAGGAAGAATTCAATGATTTTTGTTAAAAGGTTTAGTTAATTTTTAAATGCCCCTTATCAACTTCCGTTTTTAGCAAAGGTAACCATGTGCTGTTAAAACTTACAGAAGTTGAAGCAACACCTACATCTTTATTAAATTAAATTAAAGCACTTCCTTTAATTTTACATTTTTTAGATGATGGTTCCTTTGACAAAATACTTGACGCGTTTCATTGTATTCTGTGATTGCTATCAAAAACATGTTGACAAATATGTCATTTGTGGAACTATATATTTTTAATATAATTTTGGTATTCTTTTATACTTTTCGATAATGGTCTACAGGTTTCACCTTATGTAAAACTTATTGCATTCACATTGTATCTTATAGATAGCATTTTTAGTAATTTCATTTTCATTGAATGGTTTTGTATTTGTCAGTTTGGATCGAAGAGTGTTTTCTGTTTTGAAAATGGTACGAATATTAAATTTATTACCCATTCGTTTTATTTTGTCTAAAATTTCGTTGTTCAAACTCAATAAAGCATTTTTCAATGAAATCCATAGGATAGTTATTATTAATCATAACATTGGTTAAAAATTATTTTTCTGTATTGAAATTTTGATTATTACAAATTATTTTCATTCCATCATATAGGCTTTTTACGATCCTCTTTTTGACCATTATTGGGTGATTTGATTTAAAATTTAAATATCTGTTTGATGTCTGGGTCTTCTAAATATTTTTGTTTCGAAACTATTCAACAACATAGAACATATCTACATCAAAGGTATAGGCCTAATATTTGTTCTACTTTTAGAGATTTAGAAAATAAACATAAAAAGCTATTGCTTTTTTACACAAGTGCAAAAAAAAACAACTTGATTCCTAAAGGTTTTAAGACGTAAAGCACCATACAACAAGCAAAAACCATAAAAATCTTAGAAAGAGCAAGTAATGCTGTTATAGATTAAATAAATATGAAATTAAAAACGAAATTAATAATTTAAAATTTAAGTTGCAACACCAAGTTTTACCTATTGATTTCAATCATATTTGCAACTGTGTGCACAGCAGTTATTTTATAAATTTTAATAAACAAAAACGTGTTCATATAAATAAATTTAATAGTCTCATCCAAGAAAAATTAATCAAATAAATTTGTAATGCCAAAAATAACGACTTTTTGTAATTACTTTGTCTGATAGAGTATTATCCGATGTTGATAAACTTGTTCTTTCTAATGGTTTAAATTACTCAGTTACACTTAAAATCGTTCCTAAATTTGATATAATTTCAGCAATTGAAGAAACAACACAAAACTTACCAGAAGAACATCAAAACGAATTTAGAATTAGAATTAAAATCATACTAGAAACATCATTTCAAATTTAACAAAACTTAACATACACAGAACAAAGAGCATTACAATCATCAAAAAGAGATAACACTATTAAACTTCTCGCAACCGACAAAGGTAATACAACCGCAATTATGAATTGCATTACTTACGATGAAAAGATAATGTCTCTTTTAAATGACGGCAATTACTCAATACTAAATAAAGATCCAACAGAACGTATTGAGAGACAGATATACAATATGCTAAAAAACACTAAAATCAGTTCAATGATATAGAAAGATTCAAGCTGACACCACACAACAGTAACACCTCATTTTTATGTAGTACAAAAAATACATAAACTTAATATACCTCTACGTCCAATAGTAAGCTGTATTAATTCACCAACACACCCCATTGCTAAAAATATCTATTCAACATTTTTAATCCACTTGCAAACAACACTAGCTCATATATATTTTTTAGAAAAACTATCACAATTCTAAATCCTAACGATACTCTGGTGAGTTTGATGTTGTTGGTCTTTTTACAAACGTACCTGTTGATAAAACTTTAAATATTGTAAGAAACAAATTAGTAAATGATACTAGCCTTGGTGAAAGTACAAAACTTAATATTGACACCATACTCGAATTATTTACTTTTTGCGTAAAAACTACATATTTTCAATACAATACCAATTACTATCAACACAACAACGATATGGCTATGGGTTCGCCTTTATCACCTTTATTAAGTAATATTTTTATGGAAAATTTTGAATTAAATTTTGTCGAAAATTATCAATATAAACCTTTAATTTGGTGGCATTATACAGATGACATTATTTTAATTTATCCATATAATGAACATTTCCTTAACGATTTTCTAAATCATATTAACATCCAAGAACCTACAATTAAATTCACTATAGAAAAACGAACTAATGATCAACTTTCATTTCTTGACATTCTTATAAAAAAAATACTTGAAACAAAAAAAAATATACAAAAACCAACAAATACAAACAGATATTTAAATTTTAAATCAAATCACCCAATAATGGTAAAAAACGGGGGCGGGGCGTAAAAAGTCTATATGATCGAATTAAAATAATTTGTAATAATCAAAATTTCAACACAGAAAAAAAAATGTAACCAATATTTTGATTAATAATAACTATCCTATTGATTTCATTGAAAAATGCTTTATTGAGTTTGAACAACCAAATATTAGACAAAATGCAAATAGACGTATTACTAACCTCTTTATTCCATACATTCCTGGTTTATCAGACAAAATAAAAGGAATGGGTAATAAATCTAATATTCGTACCATTTTCAAAACAGAAAACATTCTTAGATCCAAACTAACAAAAACAAAACCACTCAATGAAAATGAAATTACAAAAAATGTTATCTATAATCTACCATGCGAATGCTATAAATTTTATGTAGGTGAAATCTGTAGACGTATAAAGGAACACCAAAATTTTATTAAAAATACACAATTCCACAAATCACATATTTGCCAACATGCATTTGATAACAATCACAGAATACAATGGAACGCTTTAAGTATTTTCGCGAAGGAACCATCATCTAAAAAACGTAATATTAAAGAAACTGCTTTAATTTTATTAATAAAAATGTATGTGTTGCTTCAACTTCTGTAAGTTTTAACAGCACATGGTTACCTTTGCTAAAAACTAAAGTTGATAAGCTACATTTAAAAATTAACTAAACTTTTTAACAAAAATCATTGAATTCTTCCTAAATGCATAACACCAAATTGTAGATATATAACACCTCACAAACTCATTAGTTATTTATAAAAAAAACACCTCATTACTACACTTACCTAAATAGACCACTAACTAGTAATTATACGAGATGACATTATTATTGTCATCTTGTCAAAGTCTATTCAAAATTTGAGAATTTTTGCGATAGCTTACATTTTACTAACCATTTTCATTTTTAGATTTGTTCGTTCTTGAGGACGGGAACAGATTTGTTCCTCGAAACGTCGACCGTTTTCCAGTTCTCTCTAGGTTTTTCAGCTTCCTTAGGGTCACTAAACTAGCACTTTTGCTGTTTACGCCCTGGAGCCAGAGCCAAAGAGGCTCTAAGAATCTTTAACCATTGGTGAAGCCATAGGCAATCAATTGCAAGGTAAACATGAATCCTGCACAACAATATAGAGCAAATCTACATGTTTACAGTAGTTGAAACTTTGAGAATTAATCTATATATACTTTGTGTCTAAGAAAAAATAAAATTTCATACCCGCCGATGCCGCAATGTGTTGAAATAGCAAAGTCATTTACAATATATATGTAATAGCCTTTCAAACCACCTGCATGGAGTGGTTCAGTTACAAATATACATACACATATTTCTAGCATTCAATTTTAACTGGTTTACAACAAAATTATTTCGAAGATTGAGTGAGTCTTACGAAACATCCCATTTATTTTTAGCTATCGAGTAGGGCTACATAGTGAATCCGCTTATAGCAGCTGTATATGTTTATTTCCATTATTAAGTTAAATATTATCCACTATCAAGTTTCCAACTAGGCTTCGATTCAATTACCAATTTACCATTGCTTAATAACTCTATCGATTTATCACAAGAAATATAGGAGGTTTCCAATTTAAAAATATATTTTGGTCTTATTTTGGAAGGCATATTAGAATTTCCTACAAATCGTACAAAATTATTATGCTTTTTTTAATTTATCACAAATGCTGAAAAGTGGCGCTTCTCAATTATTGGCATTGCCAAAACATTTTCATGAGATCTGCATAGGATTTGCACATAAATTTTAAGTGCAAAAGAGTGAGTTTACCGTTATGGCTGACAGTGTATAATTGAGACAAAATTTAATTAGACTACTGTCTTTATTAAAACTGTTTTTGCACGGGGTCATCTGACGAGGACTGAACGGGGCCATATTTTTGGCTCTCCTCGTATTTTAAAGAAAATGTGAAATAGCCATTATGTGTATTTTTTCCCGTAAAACCTGAAACACTGAAGAAAATTATTTCAATTGAAACAAAAGAGATTGTCATAAATTTATCATTTTCTTAATGTTCCGATATTTTTCAATAAATAAATTTCGAATTCGTTTTTAGTCAGTAACAGAATTAATTTAATTCGCATGAGATATTAGTAAATTAAAAAATGTAACAATAAAAATCTGAAATGCCAAGACTCAAAAGCTCAATATTCTGTCAACATTTATTAGTAGTTTTAATACATATTGATAAAAGTGAAACATATATATTAAATTAGTTTTATTAACACAACAATTCCAATAATTTTGATGTTCACTACATTGAACCATTAGCCATTATTTTCGAGGGCAACCACTTTTAAGTTTTCGTTTGTTCTGCTAATTTCTTGCATAATTTTGTTTCTCAATTCGTCAACGTTCGTACTTCTCTGAGAATATACTACAGATTTCAAATACCCCTATATGACTTTTATTGTAATATCGGAACTATTTGGTATGATGGTTCCATTGCGGCCCATCAACTTAAAGTATAGCTGGTTTAAGAGTTCGACATAAGCTGCATAAGGTGAACCTCGTTTCTTGCTGATTTATATATTACCAATGGTAATTCATCATCCAGAAGGTAATCGATGTCATTTTGGAGCAGTTGTGTGTATTTTTGGAGGGGTTAAATTAACATTGAAAAATAGACCGAACCAACCATCAATTACTAACAAATACTACACTAAAAAAATCTGGATCGCCATCCTGACTTCTTCTAATTTTTTATGTTCGGCATATTCAGACAAAAGGAAAATCCTCTCCACGAGCGATGCGTGTGTCGAGGAGATGGTGGACGTCGGACTTGAAGCGCTGTAGGTTGTAGTTTTCGGGAAAGGCGTTACTCGGAAGTCCATTCCAGAGCAAGAAAGTCCTCCAGACAAAGGAGTCCCGCAACAAGGACGTCCTAGGTGTTCGGAACTGATTAGTATGTTGATAACCAGCTTGTGTCTGACGGGTGTTTCTGTTCGGCACAACTTTGGGTGAAATCATAAGTACCAGCTCGTTCGAACACCTTCCGTAGTAATATCGAGTATAAAGAGATATGTCCGCCACTTCTCTTCGATGTTCAAGGCTTTCAAGGCATTTGGTCAACTCTGGGTCATTCACAAGACGGACTGCTCTTCTCTGTATGTAGTCTAATACCTTGAGCAATTGTTTGGGTGTCAAGTTCCACACATGGCAACAGTATGAGACGTTTGTTCTTAATCTGCTCCTTATATCCCTTCTTGCACTCGTCAATGCAATGGTCCGCTTACACTGGTTTCTAGTCGTGATGAATATATTTCGATTTTAGGCTGCCGGACCTCGGCGCCATTTGCGGTAGGCGACATTTTTAGCATTGACTGCTCTTCAGCATTTTTTTCTCAAACTATGGTTTACCGTTTGAAATACGTTTCATAGAAGAAG
The DNA here is from genome assembly GCA_016904865.1 of Pissodes strobi. Lineage (NCBI taxonomy): Eukaryota > Metazoa > Arthropoda > Insecta > Coleoptera > Curculionidae > Pissodes > Pissodes strobi. The sequence continues at coordinate 163,089 of MU184621.1, read as the reverse complement.
GGATGAACGCTTTCATACCAGCCAGGATGACTTGAGTTATCTCATCAGCAGATTCAGGGGTGTTTTGTCTCAAAAAGCAGACATCTTTCCAAGGAAAAGAAAAATAAAACTGGCGAAAATCACGCCAATTTGGAGATTTGTAGTGCCAAATCTTTCGGGGTACCGGTGGCTCCTCTATGTTTATAGCAAGTTCACAGGTTGCGGATATTAGATTGTGGTCTGATGAGCCCAGCGGAGGTTGGACAGTTACGGCGTAGAGATCAGGATTAGTTGTTAAGAATAGATCCGGGAGGCTAGCAAAGTCTTTTTGACGCTAAGGGATCTTGGTAGGTTTGTCAATCAACTTCCTAGTATAAAAAAAAGCTAACCCAAACTATATTTTCTAGAAAGGTGTTCCAACATTTTCTGAAAAAGAAATTAGTTAATTTGTTATCCAATCTACGCGTTACTTTATGGGCGCACTCTATGTGTTGTAGGTTGAATCAATAAAAATAGAGAAAATTTGGCAATAATTTTTTAATTGAAATTAAAACTTGAAAAATTAACCGTATATGTTTATTCATTACAATTATTTCTCGACACATCAAGTTTTTCCTTTTTACAGGAATGATTTTTTAGATATTCTGTTTAAATTATTTAAAAACAACTTCTAATTATATTTATATAAAATCTAGCACCAAATCGCAATATTTCAGCAGTTTTTATTGAAAATTATGACTGTTAAGCCAAATGGTCAACAACTCCCATTGACTCGTACCTGCGCGCCGATTTACTTCGCATCTGTATACATCAAATAAGTGGTACGGTTATGTGGTTCATTATATGTAGTACTGTACTGAACTGTAGAATAATTTTACTAAGTGGAATATTTTTGGTACTCCTGTACAACTATACACTGTTTTGGTGGTGTGCTTTTTGTAACATGATGCCCGAAAAAGCTAATAAAAACTAAAGACTAGACTTCGATATAATATCGATCTTTTGTGTTTTGGTATTTCAGGTACTCATTGTTGATGGTTATTTTTTAATATAAGGAAAGCCACAAATATGGCTCTGTTAAGTTCTCCTTGGATGACCTTGACAAACTGTATTATTTTTTTTATTTATTTATTTTAGTTTATTCCAATTTTAACAGTAACTTTATGGTTTTCGATTTAGAGAATTTTTACAAAAATTAGCGGTTTTTAATCAGGTGTTACGAGTTTTATCAAAAATTACAGTAGGCGTCCTATTTCATATTTAAAAGAAAAAATTTATTTTTCTTAAAATGGCTTTCATCCCGATTTTAAAAATATAACAACATATAGCACATATATGCATTCATTTCCAATTTATGTTTGTCATCTTATCACTGTTTTGCTTCATTGATGTGGCAAACTGACAAACATGGTTTGGAAACACTATTGCACATCTGCCTGGATGCTTTTCAACAATATTAATTAAAGAGAAGAATGCATAAGTGTGTTATATTTTTGAAGTCAGGAAAAAAGATGTCTAATGTGCTTCTAACATTCCATTAAAAAATGCTTTTAAATATATGGGCTCAACTGTCATTTTCGACAAAAAAAAATTATTAAAAACTCCAACTTTGAATGAACTCACTAAGTTACAAGACAAATGTTGATCACTGTACGTTTCGCTCTCATTGCTGAGCTTTGTATATTGAAATACATTAAAAAATGTGTTACACTGAACCTCTAAGCCACTGAAATAAAGTTAAATATTAAAAAAATAACAAAATACCTTTGTTATGCTACGCTTTTTTAGGATATCCTAAATGGTTAAAAATAATATTAGGTTGATAGCTTATCTGATCTACACATCTAAGAAGACACATTTCCGAAAAAAAGGTCATGAGATCTAAAAAAGTTTACGCGTCTCCCTGGTACTAAAATTTCTTTGAGTACGTATATAGGCCAATTAAGTCGACATGAAGCCCAAATTATAATTCATCATAGGATGACGAGGTTTATAAATTGTACAGCCCATGCTCAATTATTGAGAAAATGTGTATCAAATCAATTAAATATAAATCAAAATCGTAAAAAAGCCATGACGTGCTAGCCTACATTTTTATTTAGCTAAAACAAACATCAAAATTTCCAATTGGCTTTGAATGCGTCGGAAATATTTTACTTGTTTAATTTGAGGCTCAGTTCGAGGGCGTAAACCTTAATGCCTAGTTTATGGCTACTTTCAGGGGACAACCACACGAACGGCTTGAGCACCATCATCATGGTAGGCGTTCTAGTGCTCGTGGTCATGCTGGTCTTCGTGTGCTTTGCCCTTATGGCCGTTTGCTACAGGTATAACGAACTCCCTGATGATAACTTTTATCAAAAAAGGAATCAAGTCTCATTAGTTTATTCGAAACGAATAGTCTTTCTCCACCGACCGATCCCGGAAAAGAATTTTTAAATTGTTTTGGCAGCTACTTTTAGCATTTTGAAACATACAAATTTACAGTTTTGTCTGGGATTCGACAACATTCGATATATTGAACATATATACGATAAATCTAAATATCGACACTGAATATATCCATATACCTCTATATCGAATTATCAAAATATATTCGATGCATCGAAAAATTATTACACTAGTTAAGCATATAGTTCCAATAAGTCGAATTATTAATATTCTTTTCTATACCCTAGTCTTGCCGGTATTAGTTAATTGCAATTAATTGTATTTTTGCTCTTTGACGAGCCTTCGATTTCTCACACAAAATTGGCTCAAAATATGATGTTTTTTCCATTTTCATTTTTGATGATGAAAATGCTCTTTTCTATTTCCACAGAAGAGTTTGAAGATTTTAAATCACATTCTTCTGTCATACTTTAAGTATAAGTTGCCAAAAAAGTATGATTTTATATCCTCTGAACTATAATAGCATGACCGACGCAAGTACAATAGAGATTCCAAAATCATACTAACGCCAATATTTACCCTCGGAAAGTTTCACTGATTTGTGAGCAAATTGACGTGCCAAATATGTTGAAAGTTGAAAACACAATTAAATATAATGTTGTCTGCCCAGCACTTGAGAAAGAACTTGATACTTGATCTCTGATTGATAAAATTTTTATAAAGCACGCGTACACGGTGTCTTGTAATTGAGTCACGCAACTTGTTGATGCGCACGTGTAAATATGGCTTTCGGTGTTTTCGTTGTGGCGAACAAGTAATCCTTCAATTCTAATAAAAACAAAACCTCTTTAGCAAACGTAAGTAAATACAATATCAAAAGTCGACTTGCGCGAATTATCTGGCTTTGTTTTTATTTATTTCTAACATACTGTGGTAAAAGTGAATGAATTTTACAACATGAATTGGCTTCTGTTTAGCTACAAGTAAGAAATAATACGTGCTCTGGGAATTTGCCGAGTATAAATATAGCACTACACGTTTTAGCAATTTTTATTATAACTGTAAAGGTTAAAATTTAAATAAGGAAAAGTAAGAATTTACCACAGTTGTACAAAATGGAGGTGTAAACTATTTTTTGTGGAAAACATTGTATATTGTGTTTTGTATTTGCTATGTGTACAGTACAACAAATTAATGTGTGTATTTATTAAAAGTGTATATTTTGTGTATTATATTATTTTGATATAATTATTATTAGGGCATGAGGAAGCTTACTACCGTAGTTTGTCTGACATTCATGTTAGAAGTTTTCAGATCTAAGAGTTGAACATATTCAGGATATCGAAAATTATATGTACGCCTTCCTAATAAACGAGGTAATTTATTTTATTTAATTTCTACAGGAATAACTTACACAAAGAATGGAAAATGAAGTCTTTCCAGCGTTAAATTGCATATTTAACCGAAATTCAACCTAACATATATCCTAAAAACTTATCCGTATATCCACTATTGAGATTAGGTCGATCGAACTTAAAAGACACGCTATAAAGTTGTAATCACGGTGCGTGATTAATTCCTATTTATTCACTTTTTAAATAAGGAACCTTACTGTATACAATCGATCTTACAAATTACATATCTGCCACAATATCAAGAACAGAAAATTGATTACTTAAATCAATTTTCTGTTAATTTTAGCCGACAGTAAGTTGGTTAGACATAATATTTCATTATATGATAACTGCAAAGCTAATTAATGTTTTGTCGTTAAAAGCATTCGTAGCATAATCATAAACGGGCACTAAATGAATCAAGCATCAGGCACCGCCCTAGCTCAACTTCTGGGCATCGAGATGCATTAGTTATCTGTTTTCTTATTCCTTTGCCCATAAATTATATTTTCGCTGGCATATGTTAATTCTACAAATATTATAAATAGAAGCGGAATAGGAATGCAGATTCTTCGAATATCACTCCATCGCATCTATATAAGACCGCAGCAGTTAACATTAAATCTAATGAAATTTTATGTTCTAATAATGTAGCATTACACCTGGTAATGTCTGGGCGCCCATTTCCAATCATCAATCAATCGTCGATAACTGTGAAATAGTTGCTGATTTTTGCAAAGGACCCCGCAGGGAGCTTATGGAAAAGTGGTTCTGGTCAAATTGGCTGAAACTTTGATATGATGTTGTTTTCGAATTCCCGATCAAAAGTTATCATTGCACCAACGAAATCGTTCGAGCGGTTTTCGAGATATTGGCTGCCAAATCTCATTTTGGGGTATGCGGTAAAATAATAAGGCATAGTATTGAAAGGATACCACAAATTGTAAATGCAGAAATGTTACGAAATTACCATAATTATGCTTAAAATATTGAACACATATACTAGGACATCAAATATAGCATTCACATTGTACAGGAGGTGTGACAAAAATGAAGCAAAATACTAATAGCTATCTTATCCGTCAAATAATAATTATTAATAGTACCGGTACAAATGATATTAACTACAATATATCTAAAAATGTCGTATATATACCAGGTAAGTCAAAAAAGTAATTTTTAACGTACAGGGTGCGTCAAAAAAGTTGGAACAACGCTACCAATAGAAAATATACCAATTTCCTCCTTTTTTATTAATACTATACTTCACGAAAATAAATTGAAAAACAAAATATCATATACGTACCAGGCAAGTCAAAAAAATTATTGTTAATATAAAAGGTGAAAAGAAAAATAACATTTTTCTCTTAGACCGACTTCTTGCCTTTAGCGCGCTATAGCAGTATATCGATCAGTATTATTCTTCTCAACTTATTAAGCAAATATTTCTTGGAAACATTTAGGGAATTCTGTAAAAAAATAATTTGATTATAAAAGCGGCTATACGGTAAATAGAAAATGAATAACCAGAGTATTTATTATTAAAGCAATTCTTACCGTTATAGAATAATTTGAATATTGGCATTATGCCTTCTGTTACCAGCATCCAAACCCGTTTCTAATAAGGTTGTAGCTGGATATTTTACAGTGGCTTCGTATCGCGAGTAACCCAGATACCACAAAACTGACGCAACATGGGCACACGTTTTTAGTGTCCTTGCACCAGATTTACAAGTACAGTAGTATCCTCGAATTGCATCTTCTTGGTATTCAATGAACAGTTGATGTTTAATCGCATTGCGGAGGCGCGAGTAAATGCGCAACCTAATTATGTTTTGATTATCCATTAATGCATCTATTTGAAGTTCGTGATCTGGTATCCTCTGAGTTGTAGCTTGAATGTAGGAAGGAGTCAGATTAAGCTGATATATGCCTATAATAATGTCCCTTAGATAATCCATATGAAGGCGGGGAAACGCAGGGACGTGATTTTGACCTAAACGTCTCCATCTGGCATTTCTATATCAAAGATTTTCTTGTTCGACTCTTATTTGGAGGTTGTTTATTTCTCTTGACCTTGCCAATATCTCACGAACTAATTGTACTGTGGCTCCTTGCGTAGCTATAGGTTCCCGATATTTGTTGATAATAGCAGCACAGAAGAAGAAGAAGTTTGTAATATGGGAGATTGGTATCGTTTCCAAGAAAAACTTAAAAATTGTTTGAATATGTCCATTCTTAGCTTTCACAATCCGTCGAGTTTTAGTTACTAAACGAGAAGCATTCGCTTCCTCTATAGCCAATTGTTACTGTCCAGGTCTTAGTTCGCAAGGCATTCTACACTCAATACCCAATTCTTGTAAAAATGTTATGGTATCGCGGTAACCTCGATCGACAACAAAAATGTCGTTTTGTTGAAACCAGTTCCGGATTCCTTGAATATCCCTCTGGTATTCATTCCTGAGCATTGAAGCATCATTGTTGCGGGAATCTGAAAAGTATGGTCCTTGGAAATAGGTATATTTTCTATTGGTAGCATTGTTGCTACTTATTTGACGCACCCTGTACGTTAAAAATTACTTTTTTGACACCTGGTATATATACGGCATTTGTAGATATACTAGTTAATATCATTTGTACCGGTACTATTAATAATAATTATTTGATGGAAAAGATAGCTATGTATTAGTATTTTGCTTCATTTTTGTCACACCCTGTACAATGTGAATGGCCTTTTTAATGTTCCTAGGATATGTGTTCAATATTTTAAACATAATTATGGTAATATCGTAACATATAAGTGACAATAAAGCTACATTTTCAATTTGTGGTATCCTCTCAATACTACCTTATTATTTTACCGCATACCCCAAAATGGGATTTGGCAGCCAATATCTCGAAAACCTCTGGCACGATTTCGTTGGTTCAATGATAACTTTTGATTGGGAACTCGAAAACAACACTATACCAAAATTTCAGCCAATTTGACCGGAACCACTTTTCCATCAGCTCCCTGCGGGGTCCTTTGAATATACCATTTTAACCCGTGCCAAAAGAACTAATTTTATATATTGTATAGCATTCGTATTTAGTTTTTAAAAAACGGTGCATCAATCTTCAAAATTATTTTTGAAAGAAGATAGTTCATAATTTTTGTCAAATATCACTAAATAGGTTCAGCATGTACAATAACGTTTTAAATTCAGCATGTCACGTAACTACACAGTTGGAGCAACTAATTATTATTGCATATATATCTTCTAATACATTTTACCTATCAGCTTCACTTTAGGAATCGGCAGAACTGTGTTCAGGGGATAATAATTGATTCTATTTTCTTAATAAATCCAACCATTAAGTAATTTAATTTTGAAGTATAAAATAACTGTGCATCATAGTTGTTTTCATACTAAGATTTTTCACATATTATGAGGATCTATTTTTTATTAATTGGGCTCATTAAGCAATTCAACGTTAAAATATTTTATTTAAAATGACGATGCATCATAATCTCTTCATTATGTTTGCATCAAGGTAATTAACCGATTTCCTCTAATATTAGTGTATAGATTCAGCAAGTCTATAACGTTTTAAAAATAGTGTGACATGTTTTTAGTTAGAAATTTTAAACAACTTATATTTGCTGTATGGATATCTTTTAATACGTTTGATCTATTAGCTGCACTATGGCAACTATTCTGACCAACTGCGTTTAGGAAAAATATGGAATTCTATTTTCCTACTAATTACGTTTATTAATCAAATCAATTTTAGAGCAGCAGATTGTCTCAAAAATCAGTATATATATTCAGCAAGTCAATAACGTTTCAATATAAAATGCGACATGTGTTTATTTCGAAATTTGGAACCACTAATATTTATTGCCTTCATATACGTTTTACTTATCAGCACCACTATGGCAACTATCCTGCTATGTTTTAATTAACTTATTACTTTCTCGTATTAAGCAATTCAATTTTAGAGCATTTAGTTTAAAATAGCGGTGAATCATAGTATATAATATTATGTTTGTATCAAGACAGTTTACGGATTTTCTCAAATATCAGTGAATAGATTCCTCAAGTCCATAACGTTTAAATATCCATGTGACACGCCTTTATTTCAAAATTTGGAACAACTAATATTCATTACGTAGATATATTTTAATACGTTTTTCCTATCAGCTCTACTATGGCAGTTATTCTACCCAATTGTGTGGGTGATTTCTTTTTTTATGTATTACGCTTGTTAAGCAAATCAATTTTATAGTATTTAGTTCAAAATAACGGTAAGTCATATTATCCAATATTAGGTTTGTATCAGGACAATTAAAAGATTTTCTCAAATATCAGTGAATGGGTTCAGCATATTTATAATGATTCAACATCAGTGTAAGATTGTTTTATTTCGAAATTTGGAGCAACTGATATAAGTTTTAAGCCATTTGACCTATCAGCTCCACTATGCTCAGTATTCTGGCTAACTGTGTTTAGGGAAAACATGTGATTCCATATTATTTTTATTAATTTTGCTTATTAAGCAAATCAATTTTAGAGTATCAAGTTTAATTCAAGGTAAATCATATACTGCAATATTATCTTTGCATCAAAACAACACATTTTCTCAAATATCAGTGTAGATTCAGCAGGTCCATATCGCTTAAAAATTAGTGCGACATGATATTATTTCGCAATTTGAAACATCTAACATTGTGTTGAAAAGTTTTAATACGTATAGCTTCTCGGGTCTACTATAGCAACTATTTTTGTATCAGGACAGTTAATAGATATTCTCGTGAATATATTTAGCGAGTCCATAACGTTTTAAAGTCAGTGTGACAAGCTTTTATTTCGAAATTTGGAACAACTAGTATTTATTAAGTAAATATCTTTTAATACATTTGGCCTGCTGGCTCCATTATGGCCATGATTTTAAAGTACATAGTTTAAAATGACGTCAAGTCATGTTATCCAATAAAATGTTTATATTAGGATAATTAATAGAGTTCCTCAAATATCAGTGAATAGATTCAGAAAGTCAAAATCAGTGTGACATGATTTTATTTCGAAATTTGGAACTAATACTTATTACGTAAATTAATCCGTTTGCCCTATCAGCTCCACTGTGGCAACTATTCTGCCCCACTGTGTTCAGAGAAAATATGTGATTTAATATTTTATTAATTAAGATTATTTAACAAATCAATTTTAATGTATTTTGTTTAAGTTAACGGTAAATTATATTATCCAATATTATGTTTGAAACGGGACAGCAGATTGTCTCAAAGATGAGTGAATAGATTCAGCAAGTCATAACGTTTCAACATTAGTGTGACATACTTTTATTTCGAAATTTGGAACAACTAATATTTATGGTGTAGGTACCTGTTAGTACGTTTGATCCATCAGCTCTACTAGGACAACAATTTTGCTTAACTGTGCTTAGGAAAAACATGTGATTCTATTCTTATTAATTCCGTTAATTAAGCAATTCAATTTTGGAGTATTTAGTTTAAAATAACGGTGCATCATAGCATCCAATATTATGTTTGTATCAGCAGGACAGTTAAGAGAATTTCTGAAATATCAGTGAATAGATTCCATATCGTTTCAAAGCCAGCGTGACATTCTTCAAATTCGAATTTTGGAACATCTAATATTCATTGTGTAGACATTGATTAATGCGTTTGTCTTATCAGCTCCATTATGGCAATTATTTTGCCCAACTGAGTTTTGGGCAGAATATATAATTACATTTTTTTATCAATTCCGCTTGTTAGAGAATCCAATTTTAGAGTATTTAGTTCAAAATAACGGTAAATCATATTATCCAAAATTATGTTTGTATCAGGAAAGTTAACAGATTTCATCAGAGATCAGTGAACAGATTCAGCAAGACCATAACGTTTCAAAATCAGTATGGCATGCTTTTATTTCGAAATATGGAACATCTAATATTTATTTTTTAGATATTTTTTAATAAGTTTGACTTATCAGCTCTACTATGTCAACTATTTTGCTAAATTGTGTTTAAGGAAATATACAATTGCTTTTCGTTATCAATTCCGCTTGTTAAGCAATCCAATTTTAGATAATTTAGATTAAAATAGTGGTAAAACATATTAATTATTTAAAAGTCAGTTTTCAGCTTGTTTGGACTTTATTGACGAACTTTCAACTCAAATGCCAACGTTTCGAGGCATTCCGCATCATTATCAAGGCTAGAAAAGGAACAAAGAACGTTATACGCATTTCAACACCGTTCAACACTTAGACAGTTTCAAGAAAACAGTGCAGGAATTATACTAACAACCGTGATACAACATAACAACTTAGAGAACTAACAAGCAACACAACATAGATGTGATCAATTGAAAACATTAAAAAATATCGAGAAAAAAACATTAAGGACGCTGTGTACTTATATTATAGTAAAATACCTTACCCAGATTATTCGAGCTACGGATCGCATTAATTTAAACGATCTATACTATTTGTAACAAAAAAATAATGCCTGTACCGGTGGTACTACTACTTGCCGAGTTGTTTGGGTACTGATTCTCTTATCGATTTGCATTCGAATTTAAGCTTGAAATAATATAGGAAGTGGTAATCTTCAACCAACACTATATTTTTCGTTTATTGCAGCAAAGAGAACGAAAAGGAGAAGGTTAATCTAGAAAAGGGTAGTTTATGGGTAATTTAATGATTAGTAAACGCATTGATTGCAAATTATTGCAGGGCGATTATGCATATTTCTTTATAATATTACAATAAATTGCACTTAAGAATTTTGTGTCATTATTAAGATTAATATTGGGTTTAATAGTAGCTATATGGCACATTTCCAAGAAAAGTCCTTGTTGGAAGTGAGGGTGACTATCTAAGATAGTGGACGACTGTTTCAAAATGGTGCTTTGATAGTCCTGTTTTTGGATTATCTGATTTTGTGATATTACAGTTCCTTCTGTGTTCTGAAATATGATTTTCTAGATATTGTTTTGTTTAGCCTACATACCATACATTGCAATTATTACATGGTAATCTATAAACTATGTTACTTGCGTTATCCTTTGGGGTTGGATGTTTAAAATGCAAAAACACATTTTTTACTGTTTTTTGTTGCACATAACCACTTCAGAGTTTGGTGTTCTAAGCTTCTTACTAAGGGGTTCAGACAAACCTTTCACATAAGGTATTTGATACTATCTTTTGGACGTTTGCACGTTATGTTTTGCGTTATCACCACTGTTGATATTTCTGCGAGATTGTTGGTCTTAAATACGGTTGTTAAAACATATGGGGTAGTTATTTGCACATAGGGTGCTTTTTAGTAGATCTATGTTTTTTTCCAAAACTGTTCATCTGATAGTTTAAAAATTTTGTTTTGTACTTGTTTAATTATATTGAATTTTTGGTGAAGTAGATGCGCCGATTGGCAATTAAGTATTCGACTTGAACTGGTGGGCTTTTTGTATAAATTCAAAATTATTTTGTTGTTACCTACTTTGTATGAGTAATAGATCCAAAAATGGCAGTTGGTTGTCTTTTTGGAGTTCGTAGGTAAATTCTAAGTTTCCGTTAATAAAGTTCACCTTATTTTTCGGAACAGCTGTCACCGAGTCATCCATATATAAATAGAAGAACGGGATTTAAAAGTCAAGACTTTCCAACGTCTTGGTTACAGTATAGTCTATTACTAAGGTATTAATTACTTAGCTATTAACGGAAACTTAAAACTTGCTTACAAAGTCCAAAAAGACAACCAACTGCCATTTTTGGATCTCATACAACAGCATAATAATTTTGAATTTATACAAAAAGACCACTAGTTAGATTCGAATACCTAATTACAAATCGGCGCATCTACTTCACCAAAAAGTCAATATAATTAAACAACTCCAAAACAAATTTTTCAATTAGACGAAAGGTTTGGAAACAAAACATAGATCTGCTAAAAAACACCCTATGTGCAAATAACTGCCCCATATGTTTTATCAACCGTATTTTAAACCATCAACCCCGCAGAAATATGGACAGTGGTGATAACGTACAAACTTGCAAAAGATATTATAAAATACCTTATGTGAATGGTTTGTCTGAACCCCTTAGTAAGAAGCTTAGAAACCAAACTCTGAAGTGGCTATGTACAACAACAAAACAGTAAAAAATCTGTTTTCGCAGGTTAAATAGAATACCGTGTAACTGCAATGTATGCTATATAGGCCAAACAAAACAATCTCTATAAAATCGTATTTAAAGACACAGAAGGGACTATAATATCACAAAATCAGACAATCCAAAAACAGGACTATCAAAGCACCATTTTGACTTTCAGTCGTGCACAATCTTAGATAATCACCTATCTTCCAACAAAGACTTTTCTTGGAAATGTGTCATATAACTACTAATAAACCCAATATAAACCTTAATAAAGACACACAAAACTTAAGCGCCATTATTGTAATATTATAAACAATTATGCAAAATCGCCCTGCAATAATTTGCAATCAATACGTTTCCTAATCGATAAATTATCCATAAATTGCCCTTTTTTATATTAACCTTCTCCTTTTCGTTCTCTATGCTGCAATAAACCAAAAATATAGTGTTGGTTGGGAATTACCACTTCCTATATTATTTCAAGCTTAAATTCGAATGCAAATCGATAAGAGAATCAGTACCCAAACATCTCGGCAAGTAGTAGTACCACCGGTACAGGCATTTTTTGTTACAAATAGTATAGATCGTTTAAATTAATGCGATCCGTAGCTCGAATAATCTGGGTAAGGTATTTTACTATAATATAAGTACACAGCGTCCTTAATGTTTTTTCTCTATGTTTTTTAATGTTTTCAATTGATCACTTCTATGTTGTTGGTTCTCTAAGTTTTTATGTTGTTTGTCGGTTGTTGGTATAATTCCTGCACTGTTTTCTTGAAACTGTCTAAATGTTGAACGGTGTTGAAATGCGTATAACGTTCTTTGTTCCTTTTTTAGCTTTGAGAATGTTGCGGAATGCATCGAAACGTTGGCATTTGATTAGAAACTTTGTCAATAAAGTCCAAACAAGCTGAAAACTGACTTTTAATTAACACATTTCTGAACGAAAATCACATTACGTAAATCATATTATCCAATATTATGTTTTTATCAGGACAGTTAACAGATTTTCTCAAATATCAATAAATAGATTCAACAAGTTCATAACGTTTCAAAATCAGTGTGACATAATTTATTTCGAAATTTAGAACAAATAATATTTATTACGTAGATATCTTTTAATGCGTTTGACCTACCAGCTCCACTACGGCAACTATTCTGCTCAACTGTGTTTATGAAAAATAATTGCTATCATTTTCGTAATTAAATCCGCGTATTAAGCAATTCAACTGTAGAGAATTTGACTTAAAACAACGGTGAGTCATAGTATCCAATATTATGTTTTTATCAGAACAATTAACAGATTTTCTGAAAAGTAGACTTATTAATGTTTCAAAATCAGCATAGTCTGTTATTGCTTGAAGCAACTAATAATTAAGGGTTTTAAATAAGTATTTAAATAAATATAACTTAATCCTATTGCAATCTCTGGTACGTTCATGGTAAATACTTGGTTTATAGAACCAGATAAACATCAATAGAAACTTTTACCATCAATGTCATTTTTGCATTTGCTACATTCACCGAATGCCAGAAAATGGAATTAAGATACTTGGATATGAAAATGATCACCATTTCTTGTAATGCCCATTGCTGTCAATACTTGCAAAAAACTGGGATTATTCAAATAGAAATTTTTACCATCAATGTCATTTTTGCATTTGCTACATTTATCGAATGCCAGGTTATTAATCGGCTTTGCCATTCTACGAAAATGGTAAATTACACTAATCACCTGCTAGCCGTTATGGTTTATTGAATAAGCAAGCACTCTCTGGCTGCATAGTCAAGGTTAGGGGATACACATTATATTCAAATAAGTTTGACCTATCAGCTTCAATGTGGAAATCAATCAGCACAAGTGAGTGAAGGGGATACAAATCCTGATTAATTCAGCTTTCTAAGTTAGTTTAAAATAACGGCGCATCACAGCTACCAATAATACGTTTGTACCAAGATCGAAAATCAGCGTGGCATATTATTATATCTAACTTCTAATATTAGTTACGTAGTTATCTTCTAATATCAGCAATACTATGGCAATCAACCTGTAGAGCTGTGTTCAGGGAAAATCTGTTAGTTGTTTTCTCAAATATTCAGCTTTTTACAAGGCTCAATTTTAAAGAACAGATGGAAACGAAGCAATATATTATGTTCTTTTTACGTCTGTTCCCAGAATGTACACCGCAATGGTTTTAATGTAATATATTACGAAGGAAGACGGACCAAATATAGAAATAGCAATTAAACTTGCGTTATCATGGGCATTGATTAATGGTAGCACATATAGGAACGTTTCTTACACGAACACGTGTGACGGCAGTATTGTTTACGTAACAAATGAATTTGTTCACCTCGCGAACAAACTAGTCGACAGAGATGGAATCAAAAATTTCGTGCGGTAGTGTAACCTTTGCACTTAGGTACCAAGCTTTATATGGCAAATGTTAATTTCACTTTAATGGTTTAGTTGATGTCATTGAGTTTAATTGCGGCAAGGTTTAAAATCGGATTTCATTATACACGTTTTCTTGGCAATTTTATTATTTATTCCATATGTAACACTCTTGACAAATGGCCTAAATACAAAACATATTTCATAATTATTCATATTATGTCCTGTAAAATAGTGGAAACAGATATCTTCAAATACATTATTGAATTACATACATAATAGAGAGATTTTTTAAATCCTTAAAATACAATATAACCTCCGAAATAAATGCTGAAGGGAAAACAAGGAATGTCACACTTTTCAAGAAATGAAGATAGTGCCGCCATCAAAAGGATATAATACGTGTTTGATATTTGCCACAGCTGCGTGCAGATTCAAATAGCACTCTCTAATGCGAGAAGAATTCCGATAAATTATTTAAGATGATGTAAATGAGTTTATGATGCATTATTGGTTAGGTAGGGGAGAGGAGGAGAGAGGTAGAGGGTAGGTTGCTGCATGCCTGAAGGCTTTGCAGTGAGGAATTATAGGGGCT
>MU184621.1:89628-133897 GCA_016904865.1 Pissodes strobi | reverse complement strand
GTTAGTTTCACTTAGTCTCAACTTATTTTACTTATTTGAGCTGGTTCTCATACGTTATAATCAATTTGAATAGATTTGGTTAGTCGTCTAATCAACTTTTGGTTAGTTTCACTTAGTCTCAACTTATTTTAGTCATCTGAGTTGGTTCCGACACGTTATAATTAAGTTTAATAAATTTGATTAGTTTTGGTTGTCGTCTAATCAACTTCCGGTTAGTTTCACTTAGTCTCTACTTATTTTAGTCTTTTCAGTCGGTTTCGGTACGATATAATCAATTTTAATAGATTTGGTTAGTTTGGTTTAGTTGTCTAATAGACTTTTGGTTAGTTTCACTTAGTCTCAACTTATTTCACTTATTTGAGCTGGTCCTGATACGTTATAATCAATTTTAATAGATTTGGTTAATTTTGGTTAGTCGTCTAATCAACTTGCGTTTAGTTTCCCGTTCCTAGATCTGTGGTTAGCTTCACTTAGTCTCAACCTATTTTAGTCATTTGAGCGGGTTCCGATACGTTATATTCAGTTATGCATAAACCGCGTCGTGACGTTCACTGAAATTTTCCGTGTCGTTATGCGACCTTGGAAACTCATTGTCAAGAAACCAAAGTATTCATCTGAACCGGTTCCCATACGTTATAGTCAAATATAAAGTTTCTGGTTAGTTTTCGTTACTCGCCAAAATTCGATTTGTTTTGGTTAGTTTTAACTTACTTTTATTTGTGTAACCTATTTCGATACATTTTAGTCCGTTTTGGTACTTTTGGTTACTTTTGATTAGTTTTGGTTAGTCATTCAATCAACTTTCCGATAAGTTATAACCAATTTTAATGTTTATGGTTAATTTTGGTTAGTCGCCAAAATTCGGTTAATTTGGGTTATTTTTAACTTACTATAATATTTTTAATCTGTTTCGATACGTTTTAGCCATGTTTGGTACTTTTGGTTAGTTTAGGTTAGATTGGGTTAGGCTGGGTTAGATAGTCGTCGTGGGTAGTCGTTCAATCAATATTCAGTTAATTTCAGTTAGTCTTAATTTTAGTCATTTCAATCGGCGCCGATACGTTATAATGGAATTTAATGTTTTTGGGTAGTTTTGGTTAGTTATAACTTACTTTAATATTTTTAATCTGTTTCGATACGTTTTAGCCTTCTTTTGGAGCTTTTGGTTACTTTCGGTTAGTCGTTGAATCAACTTTCGGTTAGTTCCAGTTAGTTCCAATTTATTTTAGTAATTTGCACCGGAACCGATAGGTTATAACCAATTTTAATGTCTATGGTTAGTTTTGGTTATTCGCCAAATTTCGATTACTTTGAGTTAGTTTTAACTTCCTTTTATTTTTTTAATTTGTTCCGATTCATTTTAACCCTTTTTGTGCTTCTGGTTACTTTTAGTTAGTTTGGGTTAGTCGTTCACACCTCAATTAAAACGTTCAGGGGGCTCAAAAAGGCGACGATTGAAAATTCTAATTAAAGTTTCAAAAAAGTATACTCCAATATTAGACTGGCGTCGATTTAACGATATACGTCTTTGGATGTACAGGGTGGCCCGTTTAAGAGGGGCCTATACCTTAACTCGAAAACTACGGGGGTTGGAAAAAAAATTTAAATACAAAAGTTATTCCTAGTAAAATGATCTTTATTTTTTTAGTATTGTTGTTATCGTCACTTCTTTATATACAGGATGGTCAAAGAAAGTTACACTTTTTTAAATGACACACCCTATATTTTATTACATTTTTCGATTCTGCTTAAAATTCCAAGCATATTTGATGTATGATGTTATACCTCTAGAGCTAGTAGTTTCACAGCTATAAACAGTTGAAAATCGGTACTTTGACTACTTTTCACCTTGGTAGAAAGAAGACCATTAGAGATGGAATAAAATTAATTTCACATTCCTATCTTAACTTTTCAAGAGCTATCTGACAGTATTAATTGGCAGGTGGTACCATGGGTACTAAATCTGGTACCTCGGTGGGTACCGTCAGTTAGCACCATCAGATAGATCTTGAAAAGTTAAGATAGGAATGTGGAATTCATTTTACTCCATCTCTAATGGTCTTCTTGCTACAAAGGTGAAAAGTAGTCAAAGTACCGATTTTCAACTGTTTATAGCTGTTAAACTACTAACTTTAGAGGTATATATTAAATATGCTTAGAATTTTAAGTAGAATGCAAAAATGTAATAAAATATAGGGTGTTTCATTTAAAAAAGTGTAACTTTGTTTGACCATCCTGTATATAAAAAAGTGACGGTTAAAACAGTACAGAAAAATTAAAGATCATTTTACTAGGAATAACTTTTGTATTTAATTTTTTTCCAAACCCCGTAGTTTTCGAGATAAGGTATAGGCCCCTCTTAAACGGGCCACCCTGTACATAATCACAGTGTCACAGTCTGACAAAACGTTACATTTTTCTCCACTCCACCTCAAATTAAGCTTTTTGAATTGGGCCGCTTCGGCTCTAAATTGTACAAGTGCTAATTTACTGACTCTGACGATGTTAAAAAACCTAAAAAACTGGAAAATGCTTGGCGATTCGAGAAACAAATCTACCCCCGTTGTCAAGAATGAGAAATCTAAAAATAAAAATAGTAAATGCAATTTAAACAATATAAAGCTCGTGCGCTTTGTCCAGTTTTGAAATAGCTTGGACAAGATGACAAGTCATTTCAAATCTTGATAAAGTTCACGAGCTTTTTAATGTTTAAATTACATTTACTAACCACTTTCATTTTTAGATTCCACATTCTTGACAACGGAGGCAGATTTATTCATCAAAACGTCGAGCAATTCCCAGTTCTTTTATAATTTTCAGCTTAGTTAGGGTCAATAAATTAGCACTTGTGCAATTTACACTCGGAGGTCAAAGCCGAAGCCGCCTTATTCAAAAACTGGAGAAAATAGCAAAAATTTGCCTGGCAAATATGAACCCTCCACACAATATAGAACAAATATCTACTCATAGTGATTGTCCATCAAAAATTATGGATTCACCCAAAAAACTTTGTTCTAATATCGCATATCCAATAATAAGAACATGTTTTATCCAATATTTGGTTACATGATGGTTTAATAATTTCGGGATTAGCCAGTATTGGAAATAATTGGAAAGCTATTTATAGAGACACACGAATCGACCAAAAGGTATATTTATTGGATTTACATCGAACAGACGTTCTCAGTAAAGCACTTACAAAACTTTTTGTACGCCCATGCTATTTCGGATTGTTTACCTTGCTTGGTTTTAGAACGGTAGGTTAAGTTTACTGGTTATTAAGCAAAAACGCGACGGTAAGTAATTTACTTACCGTTCAGCTGAACGGTAAGTAAAATATATATAATTATATCCATAGTAACAACAGAACCCACTTAAGGTTTAGTGGATCTACAGGGCAGAAATAATTACCCAAAACACAATTTTTACCATTTTCAAGATATTTGCTATGTCAATGTCTTTGTGTTCATAATGGGCGTACAAAAAATAGTATAAGCATCTCGAACGGTAAGGAGTTTACCGATCTTCTCCAATATTGGCGACTGAGCGAAAATCGTCGATCGGTAAACTATCCTTACTGTACTTGATACTTAATATACTATAGTTAACATGAAATAGGCGAGTAAGCACTTCGGCATTCTTTTACGAGCTTTCAGTTTCCGAAGCTAGAACTAGATGGCGTCATTTACTTTGAAATGAACAGGTCTCTGACGTTGGGACCCTATCCAGTACTTGGTCAAGTTCCTCTACATCCCACTTTCTGCCATTTAAGGATGTGTTTAACAATTTTATTTGGTCAAAATTTGATAAATCAAAAAAATTGTTTTGTAAGTTGAGAGATAATAATATTATTGAACCATAAGGTACATTTTTATTCCATATCATCACATAATACAACATAATCCAAAATGAAGAATCTTATATCATTTTCACAAGATTGATAAGGTTACAAAAATATAATTTTCCATAAAGCATTAATGAAAATTCTTTCATTTATCGTCGTGCCACATCTTTACGAGCGACCAATTGATATTCATTGGTGTTTATCTCAAAGGAAATTTATTATCCAGTTCATAACATAATTCATATGAGATGGAACAATATAAAAGTGACGATAGAATATAAAAAAGCTCTCAAATTACTAACTTTGATGAGCCGTAACGTAAAAACTAATTTGTAGATTGAATTGCGGCCTTGAATTTGGAATTCAAAAAAATATAAGAAAGCTATTTCTCCTAGGCCGAGTGGGATTGCCTATATGTATGGGGTGTTCATTTTAATGCTTACCGCCCACGTTACCTACGTAAATAGACAGATTTGTAAAATTCCCTGAAACGCGTTAACAAAAATTGGATGGCACCCCTTTAACCCCCTAGCCCCCCGAGGCTACCACCCCAAAATTCTTAAATGAGACGGGGGTCGAGTGACATCATTTTAAAGGGCTTTTTTATTATGTACATTTTGACGACTCATTTTTTAAATTTGACCTCACCGTTACAGAATAACACGCATTTAAATTTTTAAATTCAGTATTTAAAAAAATCATTTGGTACTTGTTATGTTTCGGAATGAAACTAAGAGGTTTTTTCATTGGGTACCTTATAATTTCACTGAATCTGTATAAAAATAGTTCCGCTACGTTTATGTACGTTATAATTACCTTGTTAAGAGTAAAAATTGGGAAAATGAACACAAAAGGTTCAATAAAGCTTATCTAATGAATTATCGAAGTGTTCACCATTGGCTTGTAAAGAATAATACACAAGCTGTTCACATGTAGTGAAAGAGAATGAGTTCTACATTATTTATCGTATTACCGAACTCGTCCCTTTGATTTCCCCCTTCTTCTATAACAAGTTGATCAATTTCTGCTTCCAACATGTTCAAATACTTCAGATTCCCATTTTAAAAATAAAGAACCTATTACAGCCTCCCCGAGAATTTCTGTCCAATCATTAACTTTTTCTGAGTACTGCGTATGACCCTCTCTGAAAACATGAGGGTTCTCATCACTCCAATAGCAGCAGTTGTGTTTATTAACAGTTCCATTAAGGAAGAATGTACATCGTCTGTTAAACAGATAGTTCGAAGCAGATTTGGGCTTCTGTCAATAAACTGGGTAATTTCTTCACAAAATTGCAGTCTACAATCTGGGTCATCTTCATTTAATGCCTGTAGAATTTGAATTTTATAAGAATGGAATTTGTGGAGCCTGGTTACTTTTTGGAATGTTCCAACCACAGCTTATTCAATAACCAGCTACTCATCTTGCGCCGGCATTCTTTGATTTGGGAAAGTCAAGTGAACATTTTAGAAGAGGGCCATGAGTTAATATTTTTCTAAACGTCTGGGTATCTGAATAAAACTTGTGACAGTTCGTTTATTTTAAAATACGATGTTTTATCGTCTAAAATCCGTTTGAAACGATTTTAAATGGCAAAATTTTATAAAAATCCGAAATTTCCGGTCGTTTTATGGCAATAGGCGTAGCTTCGGGTGAATTTGTCGTGGATTTTGAAGGGAATATTCATTTTAAATTCAGTTCGCTTCGTGTCATTACATTGCCTGAAAAATCACGAGACCGTGAAACTAAACCGCTAAGGGCACTGTCAGGATGCGCAGTGCCCGACACTCCAACTTTCCGATTTCGATAGAGATGAATAGCTGGTTACTAAGTAAGCTGCGGTTCCAACAGGGACGCGAGTACTAGCAGAAACCTGTCTTACTGAATGACGTACATGGTTCTGCCGCAAAATGTCCTAAAACTTCAATTTAAGTACCCTCGTCTAGAACCTGGGACCACTACGTTTCCAATTTGCTACCGACCCGGTGGCTCTGAATTTCTGAATAAGCTTCATTACACAAACGTGTGATATATTTTTACCATGGTGCCTCTTGAAAACAGCGGCAGTATTTTGAGATGATTCATTATTGGCACCATAAATAAACACTATTTCAATTCGCTCTTCAAAGAATAAAATTGTCGAAATCGAAATCCAATTTTTTTGGGGATCAGCAAGGGTATCAGGTACTATGCGAGTAATTTTACTAAACACAAAACTGACAATGATTTATGATTTTTTATGTTCTGAGGCTGTGCTTTAACCCAAGAGGTCTCTACTCTAGGCAGGAAGGGAGAACTTCCGGGATTAGCTTCTATTAAGTCCTAGTCTTCATATTGTAGATGCTCCTCTGTAATTACTAAGATCACGCCTCGCGTAGTTAGTTGCGTCGTCTTTCTCTAGTTCAGTTGTAGGGAGCAAGGTTACATGTTACTCCACTCCTGCTCTGTGCTAGTTATCACTGGTCGTTTTTGTACGGTCACACTAGAAGCCTTCCAGCTCTTCTGTGTGTCGCTCATATGCGACTTCTTCCTGAGATATCGTCTGGACCATAATCTACTGCTGGCCTCAGTTCTTCATCGGCATGATCTGATCTGCTCTTTGTAAATACGTACCTGCCATTATTGACTATAAATTTTTCTAGTGGTTACAAGGCACGTCGATCTTATTAATAGAACAAAGAATATGACATGAAAATAAAAGACATATTTCAAATGAAAAATACCAGAACACCGTTATATCTAGTTGTAACTGAGGCCGGAGTTGCGCTAAAGCACTTGAATGCTAAATGCAAATCACTAATGCAAGTCCGTGCCTCTTGGGATTATCGCAAGTCATCTAGGCCTATTATGCAATGCAAGCGATGCTAGGGGCTTGGACATGCCTTGACATTTTGCCAGCGAGCATGGAAGTGGTCAAGATGTGCCGGTAATCATCAGATTGTTGAATGCAATAGTAACGTCGAGAAGTGTGCCAATTGCAACGGGGCACATCGATCTATCGACATAATATGCCCGGTCTATAATTACAAGGTGGACCAGTTGCAGCCGCCACAACGTCCAGCCGGCAGACATACAAGCCAGCACCGCAGCCTGTTCATTCAGCATGGCAAGGTACCACGAGAAGAGAACATCAGAACGCGAATCTTGATAGTAACTTTCCACCACTTGTGAAATGTCACCGCTAACTTAAACGATCAAAACGTAAGTAATAGCAACCTATTACACATGAACATGACGTTCAAACAGTCACAAATAAAATCAATGCTCTGTTAAATATTGACGAACTTTTAAATGCCCTAGAACACTTCGTAGACCTGTTAGAGGCCTGCGGGGGTAACAAGCAATCGATAGTTCAAGCTTCTCTGAATTTGTTTACATCTGATGTAGAGAAGTACAACATATAAGCTATTAACTTAAATTATTCCTGCAACTCGCTAACTTCTATAGATTTTAGCGCCAATTGTATAGATATTGTACATTGTTTATGTTGTCTTGTCATTACAAAATAGGTTTTTTCACTCAGTATTTTCCTATAGAACATCCGCACTTGATTATTTATAAAGCAACACTAGCATTCTATGAACCAACATTTCGATGGTAACGATATACCGAAAAACGATTGAAGGGCTCAGCCCAGGTAATTTGAATACATACAGGATTTGCAATTACTCTACGCCGTATCTATTGTCCCCTACTGCGTAGGGTATATGTTTAAGAGCTTGTGCTCAAAGCTTCTGGCGAGTGCGAGAAGCTCCTAGGCTAGATGATTAGATATTAAGTAGTAGTAAGTAACATTTGTAACTTTAAATGATAAATAAATGATGTTTGGCTTTGATCTTATTAATCCGTATATGAGGTCCGGTAGCCATTCTTCTTCTTTGGATGAGTATCGCCTTCATTTTGCGCTCATTAACCTTGATCTTCCATTTTGTCATCCAGTTTATAAGCTGGTCTGTTGCCTCCTGTGGCACAGTGCTGTCGGTGTGGGCAAATTGTGTCATTGTATCTCAGCATACAATAAAATTTGCGCATTGACAAATGATGGTATATCATGTGCGAGTGTTGACTGCAGAGATGGTCCAAGGGCTGAGCCCTGCCGTGCTCCTTTCTCAAGTGTCCTATGTTATGGTTTTGGAACTAATGAGCGATAAAATATCTACGGTATAGGTATGCATTATTTGCTTAAAGCCTTCCAAATTAGATATATGCAATCTAAAAACATCACCTAGAGCCGTTCTACAGGAATGGTTGAAATGCTCAGTTGTGATGTTAGTTACCGCCTTTATTAGCAAAGTCGATCATTTAAAACGTTCACATTTGATATTTCAATAATAAGACAATAGGATCGGTTGAAAGAGGCGTTAGATGACGTTAGAACTGCCGCGTTTGTACTTCTCGGGTAGAATGGCCCTTATAGTCCCTTAAGATTTACGGAATTTTGATAGATAACTACATTGCAGTAGTTTCTTTAATATGTTTTTATTTAAACATTAAAATGGATGATATTCTTCAACGGTGAGGCCATATTTAACAAATAGGACGTCAAAATGTACAGAATAAAAAGCCCTTTAAAATGATATATCACTCGAATCCCCGCCTCATTTAAGAATTTTGGGGTGGTAGCCCTGGGGGTTAGGGTTAAAAGAGCGCCATTCAATTTTTCGTAAAAAACATTCCCCCTCAATAAATTTGTTGACGTGTTTCGGGAAATTTTACAAATATGTTTATTTACGTAGATAATTATTATTGCTAGAAAAAGAGTACAGTACAACACAAACATCCTCAAATAAGAAATATCCTGAATCAGTTCCTGCAACTGTATCTAATGTAGTGTTGGTTTTCGTCATTTATTATAACCCGAAAACATAAAGGGGTTGCGTCTTGAAATTCGATGAAATATGGTTAAGCTGATAGGTAAACGGATCGGCTAATATGTTATGTTTGGGAATTTAAACATAAATTATTGTTATTTTCAAAATTTAGTTATTAAAGGTAATGAAACGTTTTGAAATTGTTTTATCTCTATAACCAACTGAAACATTTTAAAAATAATTGCATTTTTATATTAAACAACCACGCAAATGTTGCTCTTCAAGAATAAATGTATGAATACTAAAAAGTAACTCGAAAAACTATTAGTTGCTAATACAGAAATAATTGACAACTGGTTTTTTAAGCATTAGTGAAATATTATACAGAGATTCTCAACAAGATTATGCCCCCATAAAGCTATATGCCCTCTATTTCATTTAATGATTTTGACATATTATAGGTTCAGAGTGATCGCGTATAATGTCACGTCCTTTTAACTTGTTTGTTTTTCGTAGGACCTAGGAAAAATGTTGTAGACATAAGTTTTAGGGATTTATGCAAACATTTGCAGCATATATCTTCAAATATGCAGAAATGAGTGACATTATCAAAGTCATATATTTCTAAATGGAACACTCTTTTTATTAATAGATTTTTAGCTCCTGCCTTTAATTCTGAACATAATTCATATAATAATATCATGTATCTAAATTGAGCCGTTTTCGACTTATTAGCGTTTGAAAATTCAATAATATAGATAGGATATTAATTAATATATTTCTCAACTTTTTAACATAAGTAAGTCGAAAACAGTTCAATTTACACACAGGTGTTATATAAAAATTATGTTCAGAATTAAAGGCAGAATCTAAGAAACACCTGTCGTGAAAGTGTCTGTAAAACAGGAACATCTTGGCAACATGTCTGCAGTGTTCCAGACTATCCAGATTCCGGGTCAAGTCCGGGTCGGCGACGAGACGCACAGCTCTCTTCTGAATGGAAACCAGCAGCTTTAGGGTGTGCTTTGGTGCGGCACCCCAGATATATGAGCAATATTCTAAGCACGGTCTTATTTGCGCTTTATAGAGCAAAAGCAACTGCTGCGGTGTATACAGTTTTTTGTTGCGAAATAGCGCACCAAGCTTCTGGGAGGCTGATTTTGCAATGTTAGCAACGTGGTCATACGAGGACATATTGCTGTTGACCGAGACACCCAGTAGTCCAATTGACGAGGATGAAGGAATGGTCGATCCTGCCATAATGATGTCAGGCGCTCTTGGTAAACGTGTCTGCCTGGGGCTTTGCTGCATTGAACTGGACCAAATTTCTGTCGCCCCAAGTTTGAACTTTTTCCAAGTCTTAATTAATTACTGTAATCTGCTCCTGTCTGCGGTGATAAGCCTCAGTCGCTGGTAAAGGTTTTTCTGATCTAAATTGGGAGACAAGGGTACTGTCATCTGCAAAACTGTAAACAGGATCATTCGTTTCGGTCAGCAGGTCATTAATATAGATGAGGAACAGAGTTGGCGAAAGTATTGCACCCTGAGGCAAGCCCGCGTTAATGGTGAATGTGTCTGAGATGTGTCCATCAACTGCAATGTGCAGAGATCGGTTCTTAAGGAAACTGGCAAGCCAGTTGCAGAGAGAGGCTGGCAGTCCGAAGGACGATAGTTTGTTGAGCAATCCGTCATGCCAAACTATGTTGAATGCCTTCGAACGCATCGACTCTTCGTTGTTCTCAATTGCCCTACTCCATATATGAGTGACATAGGCCACAATATCTCCTGTCGATCTCTCTTTGCGGAAGCCGTATTGATTATCGTCGATTATTCTGTTGTTCTCGAGGTACTTGAGTAGTTGCTGATTGACTACACGTTCCATGACTTTGGAGATTATTGGAGGCAAGGGAAATGGGCGATAGTTTGAGGGCGTAGTTTTCTTGCCTTTTTTGAAACAGGTTGCACTCGAGAGGCTTTCCGCAGTTCTTTAACACGATGGCAGGTATTCCGTCCGGTACTGATGCCTTTTGCGTATCTAGTTCCTTACGGATTCTACGAATATCACGGTGACTTTTGCCATGGTAGTGTTGATGTTCGATATGGTGAAGGGAGCATTGCCTTGAGGGATGTCTAAGGTAGAGTGCGATGAAAGCATTTTGGCGAGCATGTTTGTTTTTTCCTTCGCTGTAGTCATTCAGCCGTCGATTAATCGTCCATAAAGTTTCATTCACTATGTAGATGAGGTCGTCCTTACCTCTTGCAGTGGCCATGACCGCCAGACCGTCCGCGTATCCATGTATTGCCTCCACTCTATTCATATATTTCAAATCAAGAACATTGTCATGATCATAAAAGATATTCCATTAATAAGCTGTGTCTCCCATTCGTTCTTAGCTATTTTAATGAATATTTGATCAAAATAATATCTGATAAAGTTGATTAAATAGTTAGGCCCTTTCGTCCAATTTCCTTAACATTATGACCCAGTATGCAGCATTTGAGGCATTTTAACATCCAGAAGCACCAAAGAACACCATCGTTCCGCTCTGCCTCCAAACTTTATTTCCATAACTAAGCCAATGACAGCGGGTAGCTTGCACTTTTTCTTGCTGAAGCCGACTGTTTCGCTAACAGGACTCCCCTTTGACTTATTTATTATTCCAGTCGTTGTTTCACCAGAGGTTCACATAGCTCCGTAACCGTATCAATAAGGCACAGCGGTCTATAGGTAGGTGGCTAGTCATATATGGTTTCACCATATTTATGTAACAGCACAAGTTTTTCTGCTTTCCACCTCCTCGGAAATTCATGTTTCGCAAGTAATAGTCAATTTAAGATCGCTAAAGCATATTCCAAAGCTGCTTTGAGTAGTTCTTTGGCAGCTTGGGGATATGCTGTCTTGAGCCTTTACAATTTTGATTTTATCTCCCGCCTTTTTGATCTTCTATTGTGAAAAGAGGTATATTATACCCTGCAACACTAGTCCGGAGACGTTCTTATCTTCTAGGGAAGAGTATATCTGTTTCTTCTTCGAACTTTTCATCTGTTAGTTTAGAAGGTGGGCTTGCATTTTAGTAATTTTGTTTTATTATTTTATTATTTCTCCCCATATGTCTGCATTTAGTTCTTTACAAAGTTGTTTCCAGCACTTTTTCTTTTCTTTTGCGATGAGTTTCTTTAGTTCCTTCTCTCTTCCAGTATAATATTCCCATGTTCTTGGTTTGCTCCTGCGCTTGGATTTTTCGTATGGATACTTTTTGCGCCAATGCATCTCTCTCTACTTTGCTATTGCATCTGTTCACCAATATGGCATGCTGTTTTTAGTTTAACTTGGTCTTTGGATTTTTGTCAGATTTTGGGTAGAATAAGTAACACCTATTAATGAACTTCAATTTCCTCTGATAAATGTCAGTTTTCCTCCCTTATTGTGAACTATCAGTGCTAATCTTGCCCCTGCTTCAATTAATATATTTCCTGCTAGTTTTGCGGTAAGATCTTCGAGGCTTAGCGCTTATCATCCTCCTGCAATAACCATATCCATAAGGGTATCAATGTACTCTTCATATTCTTCAATGGGTATATTTGGGGAAATGTATCAGCTAGATATGTTGAATTCCTGGGTTTGAATATCTATAACTCCATTTCTTTTATTTACTTTTTCACTTTAACGTTTTAATTTCTGAAAAATACAGCCACGTCTTTCTTTTTATCCGCTAAATATTCCCTGCTCTTCAAAATTTTGTGATTTGACTCTCTAGCTATATTGATGTTCTTCCTTTTCTTTAGTTGTTATGTCATGTCATGTCATTCTTGCGTAACTAACCCAAACTAACCCTACCTACCTAACGCTAGCTATTACTAGCTTTCGAACCTAAACTAATAATTTTTATAATATAAATGGTCAACACTAATTTTATTGCTAACAAGATATAAGCGATTTCTGAAAATTTTGTGGTGCTGATTACGAATATGATTTTACTGGATTGGCTCTATTTTTGGAGATAATTAGCTAATTATTATAAACAAAGAAAAAAGTCATAATTAATAGAGCAGTTGTGCACAATGCTTTCGAAAAATATACACGCAAAATCAATAAAACCCATAATCATGTTTTATTCGATATAATAACAAAAAAATATAATAATACAATTTGGAAAATTACAACTAATTCGTAGGGAAAAATTGTTTATATGATTTTCTTTAATATGGGTTGTCAGGAATATCACGTTGAAGGCTCCAGCAATAGTCTGCCATCAGATGTTTATCCCATCTACCCTCTTCTATCGCCTTTACATCCTGGTGCAATCTTTCCCCTTGTTCCGTACTTAAGTTCCCAAGATTGTCGGGAAATTTATCCAAGTGGCTATGAAGAAAGTGTACTTTAATGCTCATATTGACACCCAAGTTTTCAAAATTCATTAAGATCTGTTGCATCAGTTCCTTATAATTATACGCGTTGTGGTTACCCAAGAAGCTCTTAACCACCGACACAAACCTACAACAAGCAGCAGCTTCAAGAGTCGTCATGTGATTTGTAAAATTAGAGTCCTTAATAAGTTTGCGAATTTAAATACCATCAAAAATACCCGCTTTTAGCTTTACAATGCTAAGCCTAGGAAACGATGTACAAATGTATTTGAAGCCTTAACAAATTGTTTCAATAGTCCTAACTTGATGTGGAGCGGTGGGAGAATGATTTTTCCCTGTCCACTAAGGGTTCGTTTATGACATTCGCGGTTCCTACAGTCATGTTTTGCCTTATTGTCTCACAAGCAAATAAAGAAAGTTTATTTGGTATACCCACTCTGCTGCCCAAGCAAGAAGTTCATCATTTTCAGATCCACACAAGCAGAAATCTGGTGCTCATCATAGCAGGGTTACTGCAATACTCGTTAATGTTTTCATATTCTCCTTTAGGTTTTGTTAAATGGGCGATAGGAATCGAAGCATATCGGTTGTCATTGTGCAACAAAACACACTTTAAACTTTTAGTGGAACTGTCTATGAACATTCGCCAATCACCTGGAACGAATTGCATTTCCATTTGAGGAAAAAGTCCGGGAAAGTGATTACAGTAAGGAGCAAATTCTACCCTAGTGTTCTATAAATTGTTATTTTTATATCTGGCTTCCTTTCTTTTAACCTGGATGCTAGAAGTTCAGATGCTTGCTTTGATAGAGCCAGGTCCCATATCAGGTAATTCAGTTATTCTTGGAAGAACTGCTGGGGTGTTGAAGGTATTTCCTTATATTCACTTCCACTGATAATACTTAAGTTTTGGTCCTCAATTTCTTCTACTTCTGATAGCCGAAGATCAGGCAAATTTGATATTATTATGTAATAGCTAAATTTCTCAAAAATTGATGATATCACTATCTGAAAAAGTAGAGCCAATTTGGAAAAAATGCTGCCAAATTGGAAAAAAATGCTTTAATTTTTTTATTCAGCAGACCTGAATTACCCCAAATAATTTTTTTTCGGTTTCTTCTGCTGCTTGCATTGCTATCAGACGGTTAATTTTAACCATTAGTTATGTCATCCATTGGTTATTTCTCGGGCACCACTCTTTGAATTAACGTGGTAAAGGGCCCACAGTGCACCGGGCAGCTTTTATACAGTGGATAAACGGCAAACCAGGGGTCGATTGCGCATGTATGTACTGGTTGTCGGGTGCCTTTAGAAACTTTCTTAAAGCTAGCAGAAAGGGAATTTGAATGAAAACACACAATTTCAAAAACAACCTAATACAGCATCCCCATTGCCAACTTGAAATATAAATCATGGTTTTTATTGAATGCCTTACTGAAATGAAAGGAAGCCTATGCTGTCCTACCTAATGTATTGACTAAAGAATAATCAAAGTATTATCATGAATGCCCGTTTGAAACTGATGCTAACCTAAAGTATCAAAACTTAACTAAAGTGGTACCCATATGAAACTTAAACTAACCTAAAGCCTCGAATATACAATAACTAAATAAAGCATTACCAGAGGGGGGTATGGTATGCGAAACGTAACGGTAAGAAATAAGATTATTGAAGAGAATCAACGCCGCGCAGATTAAATATAAATCCCGTAATGCTCGTGCGCGAATACGTCGCATTTAAAGATCCTTTAAAGGCGTAGCCGACTATATCAAAATCGGCCTCTCCTATTGGTCGATCCATCTCGTATTACAATATGTCATCGTGATACAATCGATTTTTTGCAAGAGCTCTCGTGGCTGAGAGGTTTAGATAGTTGGGTCCCACCTGGACGGCACGGGTTCGAACCCCGTTGCTTTTATTATTATTTTTTTAATATGTTATGTTTCTAAACAGTTTTTTTCTTGATTTTGAGTATGTCTTGGGTTAGTTTGGGTTAGCTCCTGGTTAGTTTCCTTTGCTTGAGCCCCCGTAGCGAGCGAAGCGAGCGGAGGGTCATGCGGATCGACCAATAGGAGAGGCCGATTTTGATATAGTCGGCTACGCCTGTAAAGGATCTTTAAATGCGAATACGTCACTGCTTTCTGCTCGTACTTCGCTACAACGATTTTACGCCTTCGTGGTAAGGTAGGGAACGGTGGTAGGTAGGTCGAGTGAGATAGAGCCAATCGGACTTGAAAAACCGAGGCCTGCTTGTAGTAGAGAGAGGGAGAGATAGAGAGAGATAGAGAGAGAAAGAGAGAGAGAGAGAGAGGGGGGGGGGGAGAGAGAGGGAAAGTGTGAGAGAAAGATACCTACATTACCAATGCAGTAGCAGCGAAGGCGGACGAAACGGGCGGCGGCGCTCTGCAGGAAGCGGCAGGGGTCTGGTTTCAGCTTACTGGCTTATATTGGCGGTAGTAGCGGTGGTTCTCAGAGGTCTGGTCTGGCGACTGGCGTCTTCTTCGAGAACCCGTGTGCTTTGCCGGTTTAGCTCGATGTGGCCCGGTTTTGTTAACGCGACATGTGGTGGGGATCGCGTCACGTCTGGCCGTTAGGTGGGGATCATGCGCGCACGTTTTTAGTCGAGTGGCGCGGCGTTCTACTGGTACCCCGCGAGAACTACGGAAAATGTGAAAACCTATTTCAGGGCTTTTTGCGACGGAACACTTCATAGAACTGGATTACGAACGGTTAGATTAGATTTAACGAAAAAGAATGACGTTGATAGCCCGTAAAATAAGAAAGTTAAAACCGAGAGTGCATACCATGCACTAAAAATATAGTAACTTCGTTACAGCGATGAATATATAATTTGAAATGTCCTTCCATTAATTTGTCTTTTCTTTAACAGGTTCTGGAAAATTATGACTCGCTGATATGGCCGATTAATTTACCGGATACGGTAAAATGTAATAAAATGTTTATTTTCAAATATAGTTGAAAGTAGTTGAATGTATGATTACGATAAGTCTTAAAAGTTAGGTCCAACATTTATTTTCTTATCTCAAAAATTAAATATATGAAGTGTCCCATTTGAAAAAAAATATCTCATACTTACTTGTCACACTTTTTTTGAATCAGCCGATATAGTGAAAGCTTATGGTCCCCTTGAAATATCCGCAATTATAATATTTGAAATTTGATTTACCGTGTAGTGGTACACTCTGCGCGAATTTTTACTTCTTTACCACATATTAGTTGGTAAACATCAGTTTTTTGATTTTTACAATTAACATCATTTTTTAAAAATTTTTCTCAGATGAATTTTGAAAATAAATATTTGTCTTATCCAGATTCTAATTTTCTTTAGGTTGAGGTTAGACGTCTAAAATACACGTTTAATCGCGATTTAATCAATACCAGACAGTGAGTAACCTTTATTCAAGGCAACATGTTTAATTAAATTTAATCCCTTTTTAAAATTTAATTTAACTCTTTACTTAATTTAATTGTCACGCCAAATAGGTAGATCGTTTAAAGCTCGACTGCCAGAATATAAAAGAAATGTTGTCAATGAAAGTTGAGTTAACGAATGCCAATCAAGTTTTGCACGAATAATAAAGCGTTTAGGGAAATTTTAGAACTTTCCACGTCGAGGGCAATAAATTGAATTTTTTTGGAAAGTTTCGAGATAATCAGGTTTGCATTAAAGCGTCCAGATGAACATAAACGAATCACGGTTATTAAATATAGTACGGGTTCAGTGAACATTTACCATTAATAAGTATTAAAAATACACGTAAATTATTCTACTTTTTACAATGTAAAGCAATTATTCTTCGTGGTAGTGATACGCGTTATATTATTTTGTTGAGTACTAATAAAGCGGATATTTGGCAATATCTTGTTTACTATATCAGGCATAATTTATTTCCGTCAAGTAGAAGCCTACTTCATCTAAAATTTAATGTTTTAAATGCAAAGCTTCCTATGTTTCCCTCTTTTTTTAAATTAGAAGCAGAGCATAGCCTCCGAGAGGTAAAGAGAAAGGTATTGGTCATACCTAATTCCTAATTCGGAAGAAGGTACTAGAGATAGCTTATCAGTTATTCAACTGCAAATAAGCGGAATTTATTTTAGCATTTAAATATTCTTTTAATATGAGTACAAATTTATATTAATACAGCAAAATTGTAAATATTCTTATAAAATTATCATTACATCATACGATAACTAGTAAAAATAAATCGTATTCAAACTATGGGTGCCTACATTGGTAAGTATTTGATAACTTGATTGTTCAATTTCGACTACGTGTCAATATCAATAGGTTTTTTAGTGCATTTAAGGTACTACATAGCAGGTTTTTAAACAAGCTAATAGAAATTCAAAATAATATCCTTGAAGATAATAAAATAAGTCCATAGCTATTGCCTCAAAAGTCTACGGAGTAAGCTTTTTCATGTCTTATATGCAACTGCATTGAAGCAACAAACAGAAAGCTTTCAGACTATAAGATTGTCCTAAAAATAAGTATTGCTATCATAACGGTTTTGATTAAAAGCTTTCTTTTTCTTGCCAATGCGCCTCATGCAATCAGTGTTAATGTCTGATTGGCGCTTCCTCTCTTTCTCTCTGTCTGTCTGTTCTCCTGCGCTGCGTGCATCGATGCATGACGATGCGGCGCACCTGCGATGCGCACCTGCAACCACACATCTGTGACTGCGCATCCCGATTGGACCCAACCGGACACGAACCGACCCGTTGTTGTTGCCGTGATGCAGAGGACTATCACGGGTCGAACACGGTTTTTCTCGTGGGTACTCTGATGTCGGTGGTAGGGGGGGTGTTCATACTATTCGCTACAATGGCCCTCTGCTACAGGTCAGTCGTAGTGCATAACAACTTCTCGCTCTGTCTCAGGTTAGTGAGCAGAAACCCACCCAGGTAGCAGACGTATCCGATCGTTCTCAGCATCAGCCGCTTTTGTTATTTGCACACCATACAGCACGGTATTAAAGGATATGATACGCTCAACATACTAGACCCTCTTAATTTCTTTTTACACAAATGCGCGATTTTTAAAATACCTTCTTTTATACTAACATGTCGATATAAATAAATATGAAGGTAGTGATAATAAAAATTAGTTCCAAAACCTACAAAAGAAGTTAGTGGTTCCTAGTCACTGGTATAATACTGTAAGACCTTGCTGTATTTCTGCTACTTTGCTATCTTATTGGCCGTGTATTGCAATTTTTCTTCCATATTGCATTGTTTTGTCAAAAGTATAGATAGAATTACTTTATCTTTCTCTATTATATATTTTTATGAGTCTGTTTATAGCCTACCTTACACAGCGTTTATATTTTTACATATTACAGACACTTCATAATTTTTTTTTTACTTTACAATTATATTTTTTACCGAAAAATATCCATTAAGCTTTATTTTCACACATATTTTTCCTTTATATTATATTCTTCGACTTTGAAAAAAAGACTAACTATAGCTATTAAGTGTTTATGTTTATTAATTTACAATTAGAAAAATGTTCTTTTGAATAATTTTATCTATTTAATAATCAATTAAAATTGCATAATTTACAAATACTATCGCTTTAAAAGTAAATGATTTCGATTGAAGATAGAAAAACTTTAGAATAAAGTTAATGTATTCTAATTTCTATTATTTGCTATTTGATTTATAATAATCAATTATAACTTTTTAAAAACATTCATTAACACAAAATACCATTAATAAGATTTCGAGATACCGACACGTTGAAATTAAGTGATAGTAAGCTATTTAAATATAATAAATGATCCACCGAAATGATTTACGCATATTCGGACATGTTCAGAACGTCGAGGTTCTTCTCCCCATCAGGTATATATGATTTTTGCCATTAATTATTATTGATGCCTTTCCTATTAATTTTGCATAAGTAATTGTCACTGTTTCCGATAACAATTATGTATAATTGACTGTTTTTAAGGCAATTATGTACAGAGATTTCCCATACATTTTGCCACACACTTAAAGCGCTTATTTAAAAAAAAAAGTTAAAATACAAAGGTTGTGAGGTTTTTCATGAATCGCCAAAATTGTTAATAAGGATGAACGCAGGAAAAAAATATCAACTTTTATCGACACTGATTCCAAATATACCAGGTTGGATACCTTTATTTTTAAAACTAACTGAGAAAATTACAAAAACTTTGTCAAAAGTTCATTACATTATACTAATTAATAAACCGCTGTTGACTTGAAATGCGCATAGAAGATTTTAGTTTCGTTATTAATGAACGTATCTCTAAAACTAAAACAGTTATTTATGCAACGAGTGTGTAAAGTGACCCTTTTCTATGAATGGAAATATCGCAGGAACACAAAAAGGGTACTTTACGCATGAGTGGCAGACCAAATTTTTTCTACTACCGAAAAATATATGAACAAATAAAAAAGTGTGTAAAATAAATATTATATATTAAAGTACAGTAAATAAAAAGTGCGTAAAACAATTTATATAACGCACTGCATTAACCCAAAAAGTTTTTTAGATATTCCTTGGTTTTTGAGATATGAGGTGTATGTTAAAACAAACAAACAGTAGTAATTTGAACTATAGCATAATATAAAAAAATAAATAAAACACATAAAGTTAGAAAAGAAAAATTTATTTTAATCTTTTGTCTGATATTGCAAAAAACAATGTTTGGGATGTACAACAAAATTGCACTTTTCGCATCTAAATGCAGAAAGTTTATGACAAGCACCACATCTCGTTTGCTTTTCTTGGTAAAGTACTATATGGTCAAGTCTGTCATATCTTGACTCGAAATGATGTATTTTGCTTTGTTTGGAGGGACCACGTTTTGTTGTTTTTTGTACATCTCCAGCAGACCTGTTGCGATGCACCTTCTAAGAGCTAAATAGTTCATTTTACCGCCATTTGATCTGTGTAGCTGCCATGCATTGTGCTCAGCCATGTCAAGACAGTGTGAAAACAAACATAAGTACCATTTTTTCCCTCTAACTGAAGTACGGTATAAGCTTATGTTCTGACCTGCACGATCAACCCCACCCATATTCTCGTTATATTTTTTAATAAGATATGGTTGATCAATATTTATTATTTTCTTTTCTTTTTTGAGAAAATCGTTTACCGGGGGCAATGGGAAAAGGTGAACTTGCATTTGATCCAATAGTGACAACATTGTTATCATTCCACTTGCAAATTAAAATGTTTTCTTCTATTAACAGCCTGTAATCAAATGAGCCACGTGCTTCCTTTTTTAAAACTGCAAAACTTTTTCGGGAACAGTTATGCAGTCTGTTCTTCAATGTGCCAGTACATTTTAAATCCTTTTTGGTTAGTTTAGAGAGTAAATGTAATGAAGTAAAAAAAAATTGTCAAAGAATTTATGAAATGGAATTTGATCATATTTTTCCCGGAGTACATCAGCAAATCCTAAAACAATTCTGGCATCTACTCCAAATTGTTGATATTTTTCAGGTAGTTGAGTATTTGAACCCTGGTATGGTTCAAACCATTCTTTTGTTATACCAACCCAGATCTTATAACCCCTTCTGATGGGTTTTCCACGAATGAATTGTTTGGCGCCATGACCCCCATAATAGGGCACTATTGATTCATCTACACTATGACATTCTTCAAATGGTGCAAACGTTTGAAATTTTGTGTTTAGAGTATTAAATAATGGACGGAGTTTAGAAAATTTGTCATATTTTTCTAAAGCAGTATTATCGTTGAGATGGATGTTTTTCATTATATAGTTAAATCTATCTCTAGACATTGCTGTGTCTAGTGTCTAGTGCCTGTGTCAATTTATTTCCCGCATCATCAGCATTTTCCCAATATATTGAACGCCGTGGGAATTGGTTATATCCAGATAGTAGTAAAATTCCGATAAAACATATTATTTCACTTGTTGAAATGTCTGCATCACGGTTGTGTTGTGAAGCGTATAAATTTGTGTAATTTGTGATCAAATCAATTATTTCGTGGTCTATGAATAAACCAAAGAGTTCCAAAGGTGTTAACAGAATCTTTGCTTCAGACATTTTGGTCCAATCACGAAAATTGTTGGCTATATTTTCCTTTTTCCACGTAAAATTAGTCTTTAATTTTTTTGACTTTGCCCTTAGTTTTTGCCGCTTAGTGGGTAAAAATGCTGATAATGGAAGATCGTGATCGCTGTCCCAATGATCAGATTCCCCCATAGTACTATGGATGAAGTGCTAGCCAACTTGTCCCTTGAATATCAAATCTTACCTCAGTCTCCGTGCGAAGTTGATTTCCAGGAAGATTGTTCATGTGAACCATTGTGTCGTCTCCAGAATCTTCATCTGTGTCATAACCATCTGGTGGAGGAAAAATTGTTATCTCATCTGGAATCATGCTACCGTCATCAATTGTTTCTATTTCTTCCAATAGCTCGTTCAACTTTAAGGGTCTTTCCAGTAACTGAAGAAAAGTAATAAAACCCCTCATACTACTACTTTCTGTTACAACAGACGCTAGTTTCTTAGATTATATTTTATCAAAAATACACCTGTCTTGGATAAAACATCAAATATATTATAAATTTCATATCATTTCTTAAGATAAATAGCTGCTAAATAAAAAAAAATGTTTTTAAAATACAAAAATACTTACTCCCATTTCACCATGTTTTCCAAAAATAAACAATCACAAATAAAAATCGAGCTCTTTTGCAATCCACTAGTCGAAAACAAAGTAAATAAAGCAAACAGGTTAAATTAAACCTTAAATTAGAGCACCTAGCACCATCTATCTCATAATAGCAAAATTTTTGTTAAATCGATATTTGTTTGGTATAATAATATGTTATAACATACGGTAGTTGTATATTTGGGTTAAAAAGGTATATTTTCAGAATCTTAGAGAGTGCGTAACATGTGTATTTTGCGCATGATATTAGAAAATAGTTATTTGGGGGTAGTAAACAATTTTTATAAAATTTAATTTGTTCCGAGTAAACGTTAGTTTTCTTCTTTCCTTGTTACATCTAAATGATCCTTAGTCAAAATGCAAAAATAAATTTGTCAATTTTTTTATAATTTCAGTTTTGTCCGAAATATGAATTTTTCAAGATAAACGGGTTTTATTTATTAGGGTGGGATACTTAAGTAAACATTACTTCGCAGATATAATACTAGCGTTTTAAGTAAAAACGTCAAATCGACAATTTACAGGGTGCTTAGAAGCTACAAAATATTAGTAGAGCATAGTGATTTAAAAAAATCGGTGTTGCTTTAGTAACATTTTCTGATTTTTTTAAACGCTCTCTGTATACAGGGTGTTTCAGAATTGAATGCTAATCTTTAAGGGTGATAATCTTTGAGTGATTTTAAGAAAAAAATGTCATATGGACATAGGTCCGCAACCGCCTTATTTTTGACAAAAAAAAATCGGTTTTATCCCAATATTTCTCAAACCGCTGTAGATATTTCTTTACATTTTGCTAGGTATTAAGTACGTATAAAAATAATTTTTTTTAATCAAAAGATTTTTTTCAACTCCAATCAGTGGCGCCCCCTTAACATGCCCTCTTATATTTTTAAACGAAAAAATTAAACGCCACTGTTTTTTTTTTCAAAATAAAACTTATTTTCACAAACTCTTAATTATTTCTTAATAAGAATGTCCTCTTTACTTTTTTCTGTCCGAAGAATAGTTTTCGATTAAAAAAAATAAAATGCAATTATCTGCACCGTCCTAATTCCTAAATTTTGAATAATATAAATCAAAGAAAAATATTCTAACAACATTGTTAAAAATTTAGGATTTAGGACCGTGCAGATCAAAGCGTTTTATTTTTTTTTATCGAAAACTTTTCGTCGGACAGAAAAAAATTAAGAGGACATTCTTATTAAGAAATAATAAGCGCTTGCGAAAATAAGTTTTATTTTGAAAAAAAGCAGTGGCGTTTCATTTTTTCGTTTAAAAATATAAGGGGGCATGTTGAAAAAAATCTTTTTTTTACTACTAACATGATAAATCACCATTATTTACTCCATTCCTCAAATGAGAAGTAACATTTCTCACCCTAGGTAAATAATAATATTAAAAAAAACCTAGGTCAATAATTAAACGGAAACGGAAAATCTCAAAATGTCAAACTTGTTAGTTTGACAACTAGTTGTCATTTCGGATTATTTGAAAAATGAGTGGGAAATGATTAATTTCAAAATCAAATCAATTCAAATAATGATAAGGATTGTATCAGTGCTATTAGTAAAAAAATTATATACAGTATGACTCACTTTTCATGACTCCCCATAATATTCTTATTAATAATGCGATTTTGTCAAAATTTAGATGGAAAGAAGGTACTTTGTATGTATGGAGCTGTCAGGAGATTATGTTACGATATCTGTCAGTTAGACAACTGAACTTCCAGGCTACCTGATATTTCGAACTATTTGAAAAATAAGTAGAAAATGACTAATATAAAAATCAAATCGAATCAAATATGGTAAAATATCAGTGTTAGTAGTAAAAAAAATTCTATATATACCTCGGTTGAGAAGGCCATTATTAACCTCGCACATTATATCCTTCGGCGCTACGCGCCTCAGGATATAAAAGTGCTCGGTAAATAATGGCTTACTTCTCAACCTAGGTATATAATATACTATTGCTTAAAAAAAAAGGATTTTTATACGTACTTAATACCTAGCAAAATGTAAAGAAATATCTATAGCGGTTTGAGAAATATTGGGATAAAACCAATTTTTTTTTTAATTTTCAACCCTTTGTATCTCAAAAATAGGGCGGTTTTGAACCTATGTTCATATGACATTTTTTTCTTAAAATCACTTAAAGATTCTGAGCCTTAAGGATCAGCATTCAATTCTGAAACACCCTGTATTTAGAATTTAAATGTTTTACTTGGAAGTATAAAGTTATGTCTACAAAGGGGAAATTCGTCAATTTTGGTTAAAGTAATGTTCACTTAAAGGTTCCAGCCTAATGTATAAAAAGGTCACCTTTTATATTGAAAAAGTCATATTTCGAATAAAACTGAAATTATCAAAAAATCCCCGAACATGATTTATATATTTTGAGTAAGAATCATTTAAATGTAAGAAACAAAAAAAAACTGTAAATTTTCAGGACAAATGAAATCTTATACAATTTCTAGATATTTATTTACTACCCTGTATTCAAGTCGATAGGCCCTGAAATGTGTCCTAATATTTAGAAAACCGCATTAAAAGATCTTTTTAAATTTTAGAGATGCGTACGTTAATGACTAGACTAAAAATGTGTCGTATGCGTTTCAAGTGAACAGCAGATTATATTATGTAATGAGCATTTAACGAGGCATTTAATGACAGGGATTAAGACACGAATATAAGAATTACGACACGAGCCTTAGTCAAGTTCCTTAATGAACACGAGTGTCGTAACAGCCATTAAATGTGAGTTACATGCACTATTTTTTCTACGACAGTCATGATAATATTTAATTTACTAAGTAAATAAAACTGGTAAAATCAAAGACATATAAAAACCATAGACAGAGCAGGTCATTCATAAATTACCAAATATTTACATGCCAACATTAGAAATATTAACGTGAAGAGAGGATAAGGTAATGAACGAAAATAATGAAGATGGCGGCTGAAGCGCGCCAAAATTTCATGCATGTATACGGCCACAACGACGCACCTGTGTCATGTTTCTCCCGGCGGCACACCATAAGCGTAACATTTTAGGTGACACCTGAATGAAAATCAGATAGCCTTGAAATAAGCTTGCTGTTGAGCAGAGAATAATAAGCTATTACAAAAATTAAAATGACTGGGTACAAAAGAATAATTTATTAATATTGAAATATGCGCATAACTAAAAAAAAATTAAGTTACAAACCAATTTACATTTAAATGATAGTTGATTAGAGGATTAATTACAGACTAATTACAGGGTGTAGCTAGTCACAGTGTCGATCTACTTGCGAATAATACTAAATATAAACGAAAAATCAAATTTCATTTATTGCGAAATAAAATTAATTTGTGTTGACGCATTACCTGGGTTATTTGAGTTACCTCATGACCAATTTTTATCTTGAAGTTTTGTCTTAAGACGAGTTTTGTTTTAATTCATGGCAGTGGTCATAGATGCACGATTCTTCAAAAAAGTGATCGCCAAACTAATCATATATGCAACTTGACAACTTCTTTATGGATACATTATTAGTATATTGCACACATATTTTATACTTTTGTTCAAAATGTTTGTTGTTTTATGAAAAAACTTTTCTACTGCATGACATTGCAGATTAAGAGATGGTTGATCCGTTGCAGTGGGCTTAGTAGTGGCTGGAGTGCTTTCTTTCGTGCCTGACACGTTCCTGTTATGGTCATGGTATGATACGTTGTAGTGGGCAGAGACCTTTAAAATACAAAAGTTTGGCTTGGTGTTCCATATTTTTGTTACACATTGTATGTACTGTTCCTGTTCAAGTTTTATGTCTTTTTGATTTTATCGTTGATAAGCAGATTAATGCTGTCGGGCCTGAAACTTAGACCCCTACATTTCTGACATTGGGTTGATGTAGGTTTATATGTAAAAAAAAACAATTTAAGAGCTGAACTACTACATCTTTTGCTAGAAAATTAAACCTCGATAGTAAATGGATTCACATCAAAAGAATTAAAATTACCCGCAAATAATTTGATGTCCGATGCAAAGCGGAGAGCATCAACGTCCAAGGGATTAAAAGGCACTTTTTTAAATGACATTTCTTAAATGAAGATCATATTTTTAATAAATCTTATATTACAAACCCCATTTATAGAACAGCGGAAATAGAAGTCCAGTTTCTATTTCTGCTAAAATGAATGTATAATTTAAAAAAGATCAATTACTTTCCAAATATTCCTTCACACAAAGTCCAAAGGAAAAATAAATATAACTTTCAAAGCAACATTTTCAATATATTTCTGTCAAACACTAAAAGCACATGATCGCGTAGACAGAGGAAGTTTTAACAATCGATCTTTGGCCTATGAAACGGCTACAAACGATGACAAATGGCTTTTGCCAATAAGCAAACATAAGACAAACACTTACTTTTGCTAACAGGACTTTGAAAAAGATCAATTCTCAAATTATTTTTGGTTTTAGCTTGTTTATAGGATAGGAAATTTTTACCCCAAAAAAGTTCTGAAAAGAAAACAATCAAATTGCAAAAGAACACATGTTGAATATATCCAATACTTATAGTTTTGTATCAAGGAACTACATCCGGTAATGAATTAAGTCCGATAAAGAAAACTGTATTCTACGCTAAATATTAAAGCAATACAGCTTGTGAAAGAAAGCCATTAAAGGGGCAGATAATAATTATACAAATACAAATTAAGGAGACTTTTGACATTGATGTTTGTGTCAATATCAAATTTAAACCTTTTAAGTTCAAACGATGCTGTTTAGGGATGAGGAGAGGTGAGCATATCAATGTGTGTGTCGAGGTCGAGTTTCAGTTTTTACAGGAATGAGGAGAAGTGAGATTACTAATGTTTGTATTATTTCAAGTTTGAATTTGACAAAACAACAATATTTTCTAAATATCTGTGCAAACAAAGTGAGAAAATGGCCCAAAAGATTTCGGCGCCAACGGAGCTGCAACTTTTTAGCTGCTTTTCGAGTGAACGATTCTACTGCACTCAATTGAATTTTCCTACCGGCAGGCGGCAAACTGAAATAGAGCGGAAAATGCGCGGGATGCATTTTGAGAGGGTAGAAAATGTTCTTTCTTTATTTGACATATTATTGTTTACAAATCATTGACAGAGATAAAGATATATTAAATTTAAACATTTTCTTCGACGGGGTGTCAACTTGCTTTTTAGAGATTGTTGCATATAACGGAATATAATCCAGGTTCGGACTAAGGAGTAACTGAAATACAATGTTTAAAATGCACAAATTTGCTATTTACCAGGTGTGAAATAAATTTATTTGAGTTTAGTTATGGCCCATTCGTACTACAGACATAAAGGGTGTTGTCACCAAAGTATACGGTGAAAAACGACAAGTTAATACAATTGTTGGGGTGTTTCCCAACAGTTCAATTTTTTGATTTGTTATACTGGCGACTCAAACAAACAACTTAAAAGTGCTAAATCTTATTTCAGATATGTCATGAAAACGGACCTAAAATTCAGAGTTGTACATATAAAAAAATATGACTAATGTACAGAGTGGTCTGTTAATTATGAGATGACACCTTATCTCAGAATCTACGGGGTGTACTAAAAAAAGTTTAACAAAAAAGTTGTTTGGATTTACTTACATTTTTAAAATATTGTATTTTATATATATACAGGGTATCAACTTCCTTATTTTAAATAAAATACCCTGTATATTAAGGCATTTTTTAATTTCTCAGAAAATTCTAAATATATTTTATATATAATATCCTATTGCTAAGTAACCGTTTTTGACATATTTTGAATTTTATGTCAAAAATGACGTTTGCAGGTTTAATATAACTATCACTTTCTCCTATTAAAAGCCTTTATTATTTAATTGGAGTTAGTTTCCTTATACAAGGGGATCTACTTTAGTAGTCTGTGTTGGCATTTTTATAATAAATAGTAATCAGGTGCAGATCAAGAGATCAAAATGTTTGCCATGTGCACATCTAACCTCACACGAACCGCCACGGACGACGTATCGATAGCTGGTCTAAAAATAGGAGGCTACCTATGCGGTGGGGATTTTAACACTAAAGTTAAGTACCATACACGATGCAAAAGAAAGACTGCTGTATCTGCTAGAACAGCTGCGCCCGACGAAAGGTTAATAACTTCCCGGCTGAGGAAATAAGTAGGTTTATTGTCAGACGACAAGAAATAGTGTCATTTCTGTAGTGCTCGATTGTTTTTTCTTTCGCCACGCCTTGCTGTCATGGCCAACTAATAATAAAACTTAAAAGCCGTATAGCATTTTTACGATAGAAAAATGTTAAATTGCCAAAATTTCAAAAACTAGAAGTTTTTCGAATAGACAACCTTATGCAAAATCGCCCTTATTTTTAATGCTGAATAAAATAGGGGGTTTACATTTGAAAAAAAATTACTTTTAACGATTATTTCATTTAAATGTTTATTGTTAGTTTTTGATCACCCTTTATTTATTTATTATAAAAATGCCAACACAGATTACTAAAGTACATTCCCGTAATTTTTGACATAAAATTCAAAATATGTCAAAAACGGTTAGACTTAGGTATACAATATTTTATATAAAATATATTTAGAATTTTCCGAGGAATTCAAGAAAGCCTTAATATACAGGGTATTCTAATTAAAATGAGGAAGTTGGTACTTGTCCACGAAAATACGATCACCCTGTATATATATAAAAAAATAATATTTTAAAAATTTATGTAAATCGAAAGAACTTTTTTATTAAAATTTTTTGGTACACCCCGTAGATTCTGAGATAAGGTGTCATCCAATAAATCCTCTTAAATTATTCAACTTTTCTTTCAGGCAAATGAATATTTAAATAAGACATATCACTGTTATTATGCAAATAAATGATCACAAATATCCAAAATTATTTTGATTGAAAAGGTGTCATCTAAAAATACCTACTTCTGGTATTGGGAACATAATAAAAAAAATTCTCTGTTGATATACAGAGACAAGTTTAGGACCTATGCTATTCTTCTTATTGGAGAAATGAAGCGACGAATTCTAAAATGAAGAATAAAAACTACCTGTAGAAAGTTTTATTGTAATAAAATTTATCTCAAAACTTCGAATTTTTAGGTATATCTTCGAAAGTATTCGGAATTTTCTAAATTACAGAAAGTTTGCAAATATTATTTCACATTATTTACACGTTTCACACAACTGACATTAAAAGGAGGCTATAGACAACTTAAACAGATTTACAATATCCCGCATTCAAAAAGGGGCTTACCCATAACCTTTATCTTGTTATAAGGCAATTACCCTAGGGTAAGTAAACCTTGACTATATAGTCAACAGTATGCCATTAAAGTTATTAGGACAAAAACACACAAGAAATATAATGGTTAGTACTTGAATAATGAAACTCGAAAAATTTACTTTTAAATTTAAACTGGAGGAGAATTGATATACTTTAATTACCGCCATTGCATATTTAGTAAAAATTATCAAAATGTGTTCTCTAATTTCCAGCAGGAAGTAAATCGGTGATATTGAGGACATATTCGGATCAAGTTGTGCTCCTGAGAATCCTTTACCCTTAAATCAAGGAATTTTTCCACGCCAAAAGTCTAATTTTAAATTGACTTTGGGAATAAATTGTTAAAAATTTTAACTATTATGATTAATTTCAACACTCACTTTATCTTAAAAATTCAAATCAAATTTAAGTTGAGCCCTAAGAGGCTATATTTAATCCAAGAAAAGGCATGAGTAAAATATTGCCTTTTAACAATCTGAAAAATGCT
This sequence comes from Pissodes strobi, assembly GCA_016904865.1. NCBI lineage: Eukaryota > Metazoa > Arthropoda > Insecta > Coleoptera > Curculionidae > Pissodes > Pissodes strobi. The sequence continues at coordinate 104,381 of MU184621.1, read as the reverse complement.
CCTTACTACTTTTAATTGTTTTTCCAAGGAGCAGAAAAATAATTTCCATGGGGAAAATTCCTAGAGCGAAATTGAGCTACGCTATCCGACTTTTTTCATTGGCTATTTCATTTAATCAAGCAGAGCTAGTGATTTCTGAAATATTTCGCTCTGCTCTAAAATGTCCGTAGTAAGTACCGACTGACCCAATATTATTTTCTAGATAGTAACAAAAATACAAAATTCCTTGAAATTAATATATCAACAACCCCCTCCTACCGTTTCCAAGAGGAATGTGCGGTAAAATTGTAAATCTTTTCTTCACTGCTCTGTATCTTTAAGAATGTTTAGGCACAATTGTTGCCATTACTAAAATTAAACTAATAATTTTTAAAGGTACAGTTCTTGCATGATACCTACTGATGTTTTGTTTGTTTACTGCAGTAAGGCTGTTTAATTATAGAACTATAAGTTCTATTAACATTAATTAAAATTTAACTAAGTATATTATATTTTCCAATTCAGAGTTAAGTTATGATCAGATTATATAACGTACTTTACAAGGTGTTCCTTTATAACGTACTAATACTTCAGGGTTCATATGAACATATGCCTGCAACCTGCAACGGCCTAAATTTTTTGCTACAGGTTATTGATTTTTTTAAATCAATATTTTTTAATATCTCTGAAAGTACTTTAGATATTATTTTTAATTTTGGTATATGTTAATAGAATATAAAAGCACATATTTAAGTGAAAAAAGTTACTCTATCGCTATATCAGTGACGTCCCTGCAGACTTGTCTTCTGATATGTTGACAAACACCCCACTGACATTGGCGATTAGCCTGGTCAAATTTACATAAAAACTGTCTCTGGCATTGGTCTCACAAAACGCACCGTTCTTGACTAAAACAATTAGATTTGCTGCTCTATTTAGCAGTACTATCGAATAATTTTTGAACATAGATTCCTTAATGGTTTAATGTTTTGTAAATTTTATTAATTGATAGTAAATAAATAAAAACAAATTATTAACTAACCATTTAATCAGGTAAAGTTCATTCTTGTTACTTTTAAATAAAGGGTAAGTTCTTTTTTGTGCCCTTCCTCTGAAAAACGCTCGAGCCGCTATTGATCATTATCAGTGTTAATAGCAATTAATAAATTTAAACCGATGTATGCTTATATGGACTTTTGTTTATAAAACGACCTGAGAAATCACAGCCTTAAATATTAAACATGTCATTAAGGAATATATGTTCAAAAATTATTCGTCAATACTATTAATCAAACAATTGTAATTTATTTGTTTTAGTCGATATACAAGAGAAAATGCCGTTTTTTGGTAACATTGACCATGATATCTCCTCATGGAAAAATATCCGTGGCATATCACATTTTATGTGAAAAATATCAAAGGACATATCTGCAGGGAGCCACTGGCGGAGCGATAGAATAGCTTTTCTTACTAAAATATCTGGTTCTGTCGAATATATAAAAAATAACCATCTAAAGGAAATTGAACACCCTGTGGCAAAAAATTCAGACCGTTGCTGACATATTTTCGTATGAATTTTACATCATAATATAACCTAAGGGATCATACCCTGAAATAATGGCACGTCATTAAGTAACACGCTGTATAATTGGTTTTGAGCATAAATTATTTATAAAAATTGCTCCAGTCTATTTGTTACATATGCGAGTTATCGATGTTAAATTTCGGTGAAACATGTTCCACGTAAAGTGATTTTCCGAAAATTCTATTTTTTTGCGAAAATTATTTAAACCAGCCTTTTGATGAAGTAAACACTCGAAAACATGCATGTGAATGATGAAGCTCAGCTAATGTAATTAACTATTTGCATCTTCTTTTCTGCTGTATATATCTTAGTAGTATTCGAATGCGTGTCAGTATGTTTGACCCTATCTTTACCCTCCTCTATCTTTTTTCGATAAGCAAAAACTATTTTTTTGACATATTGCTTTTAAAATATTTTTTCACTTTTAAATATTACGCACTTTTATTATAATTATAATGGTGAAGATATTACATATTAATACACAAAATACACTCAGCTATAATAACTTAAAGAAGGTACGTATTTATGGTGGTCATATTTAAGTATACCTATACTTGGTGATTCCCTATTTCGTTTTTATAACCGTTTATCGTTAAAATCGTTCCCTTGATATTTTAAGCATTATCTATGTCCTTTATTTTGATTCATGTCTCAATAAAAAGTCAAAATTCAAGATTTACTTGCAAAAATATAACCTTGTTAATAGTGTCTTTTGGTTCGAATAGACAGTTATTGCAAACTATATCTGAAGCAATTTATAAACTATTTCTTGTTTGAAAATGTTTCTATTCTGATGCATAATAATTGCCGGTCTTTAAAATAAATATTTTACTTTAATTTGGTATTTAGTTGCAAGTCCTAGCTCTATTCTTAAAGTAGTGTACAAGGTGATGCCCTATTATTATGGAAATATTTTACCTAGACACCATGAGCATCGATCTTCTTCCTCCACCTAGGCAGTTGCTTCATTCTGTACACAAATGTAACCCTAGTTATACGGAAATGCGCCCAGAGCAAACCACTTTCTGTTTCGAAATGCTAAGTGAGATTTCAAATTTAAGGGGACATTTTTATATTAATTCAGTAGTTGACCCGAATATTCCCAGGTAATTCCTCTTATTATTTAGTTAAGGGTTCGCCAGACAATATAGAGCAATATAACAAGAAGCTAACTAATTAGCATTATTACCACTTATCTCGCCGTTATTTACTCTTTATCTGAGTCTTCCCCAAGCTTAAATTCGATCTAGTAAGATGGTAAGATAAATTCTACATTCCCTAATAAATGATCTGCAGATTGGCACTAGCACTGAGTTTCAATGAGATGTTCATCAAAATATCAAAGATATACATCAGTTATGTTTCGATAAATACAGGTAAAACTTACTCTCTATTTCTTAATGTTAATCCGTAACTCGCAGTCCAAGCCTTAATAGCTTTTAGCACACTTTCCCTCACGGCGGGTGATGAATTTCGAACAGAGTTTCCTTTTACAATATGTAGTACTTTTCCGGGCCCGAGTTGGAAAAAGGTACCGCTTTCTACGACGGAATGACTTTTTCTTGACTACTTATTCAGTTTCCACGAGCCTCTGGTACTCAGAGACACTTTTCGCAAGTTAGTCAATACTGTTTAACCATTTGAGCAGCGTAACTAATTATCAAGCGTGAAGAGTTCCCATATCTGTCGGCATGTTATCGCGCATAAGGAATATTTTTCGACTAACTCTTTCCCGAAGATATTTATCTTTTTATACCATCTTTCACAGCTTGCCTTTTTGTTGTTCTCTTCGAAAGATCTGAAATCAGCACATGCCCAGCTTTTAAAATAAGTTTACTAAAACACTTAAAATTCCAAAATCGCTGAAAATTTTAATGTGGTAATTAGTGTTTTAACATGTTTTATAAATTCCAACCTCTGCTTTAGTACTGCTGCGTGTTCTAAATTAAGATAATTAAAATTTGTTATTCCAGCTAACAGCATTTTTGCATTCCAATCCCGGATATTTGCTGACTGAATTTTTGTAATGGAAACGGCCCATGGCCAAGGTTTTCTTTTTAGAGCAAAGTATGGGGGGAACTGTTTTTGAAGTATGCAACACAACACAAACTAGAGTTATTTTTAATCAATTTAAAATATTCATAAAATAATTTGTTGGGACAATTTAACCAGAATCAGTTACTAACTCCGGTTCATTACAACGTAACTCGTTTTAAATAATGTAAGTTGCAAAAGAAGCAATTTTTAATATTAATTAGTCTATGAAAAAATAACAGAATCATCTGTACGTAAAGCTTCTTGTTCATTAGATATTGGGGGTTCTATATTATAGACAAAATTCAGTTTATTAATAGTTATTTTCAGAAAGAAGGTTTGTTACCTTTATTTGACAGTTAAAATAATAAAACTTTTAAATGATACTTGCTAAAAGTAGGAGTTGCAGGTGTTACTGATGAAACCCTTCAAATGATAAATACCTCTGATGGGAAATATGCGGTATCATACTTAGGCCAGAGTGGGCATGTCTGTGTAGGCGCAGAAATACATTCGCTTTTAAAATTTAGACATAGTCACGCAAGGTCGTGACCATATCGTCCAAGACCATATAAGGGAGATCTGTCTTCGTATAATAATAATATACTATCTGATTTGGCTTAGCATACAATTCAATGATGCATATGTCGACTAAAAATGACCCAGATAAATAGATGCGGTACTAGAGTAAATCCGTATGTATTTTGGAAAACAAATGCAGTACCCTGAAAGAATAATAATTTAGGCTGGAGCGTTGGAAAACCGCATTATCGTATCTCTGTTTATTAAGCTGAAATTGAGTGGTCAGGCTTATAGTAATATGCTGGATTAGTGTCATATATTGTACAAAATCTTTACGAAAAAACTGATGAATTTGTCACGGGGTAAAGTTTTAGCAGTGCTCCTCCACCTTTCAGTTTTCAGGGTAGAAATTCTTTGGATGGTGATTGGATTGGATTGACCCTCGGGGTTCTACTGGATAACTCACCCGACCCAAAGGTGAAGATCGGACTTTTTCTTGTGAAGTCATGTAGAAGATAAGGTAAAGATAGCCTGAATCAATCTTGAATTTATTCAGAAGATCCTACATGTTTTTAAACCAAAATACATTCGCATTAAGAGCTTTCAGTATGTGCTAAAATAAATTTCTAGTATGCCATTTTTTTTGCGAGAAGGTACGATAAAGAATATCGAACATCTTTTATAGTTACTTTTAACATAATCATCTTATTGCGTTAAATTATAGCATGACTATATAATATTTTAGGATCAGATTGAACTCCATGACATCCCTTTTCCATTAAAAAAAAATAGTGTAGCGACCAACTGAGCCACCGTGTTTATTTTCGGGCCAGTCAATGTTGCACGAAAAGATAGTGGTTTTATACTTATTTAAATGTGAAGAGCTTCAATTTTCTAAATCGATAATGCCAGGTATAACAAGAACTAGTTTATTATGAATATTCATGAAAAAATATGAATGGGCAAAAATTGTATGGCTTTGCAATCGAAAATATTAAAAAGTTAATTCTTGAATTTTGATTATGTTAATACATCAGATCCAAGTTTTGATAAACGGATATTTCACTCAATCATGGCTATAGTTAAAAAAAAATAATACATTTTGTTCCATATGAGAATACGCCTTATGAGAATCTTGAATATTGTAAAATAATTGCGCAGATGGTAATTATGATGTCGAGAAAGCCGGAAAATGTGGAATGATGCTAATAGTAACCTTTTAAAATAAATATCAATTAGTACCTCTTCCGATTTTATTTATAGGGACTTATTTTATTACTCTACCGTTGTCACTATTTTTGAAAACAGCTAAACAAAATGTGATGATAGGCGAGAAAGCAACGTCAGATTTAAAATCTTATGTCACAGTAGTATAAGTGACAATGCGAAAATTAAATTTCAAATAAACTCAGGTAAAAATAAATATTATTTTTTAAAGGTCTGGGTTTTTCCTCCCAATCGCAGTACTTAATCCCGACTTAACTGATTTCGGCTACGTATCGCCTACTATTTGCAAGATCCTCATAATGTGCATTCCTATATGGAATATTTTCGACCCCATCAATTTATTACGAGAAGTATGTGTTAAATAAAAATACAAGTATTCACCAACTTACTATGACCATCCTAAATACATTTAAGTTCTGATACAATAATGCACAAAGGACACCAGAACATGAATCAGTCGTTACAGTTCCTAACTCTTTTTCTTTCAATCGCGTGTCTCAATTTGTGCCCTACGTGTCGTAACTGAAGGAAGACCACCGTGAGTAAGTACGAGAGGTCGTACAAAAAGCCGATCCCTAAAAAGTACCTCAACCATTCGCAAGAGGATAGCATGGACAGCACAAGAGGCATCCAATTGCTGCCCTTAGGGCCAGAAGACACTATGGGTTCATTAGGGTGAGTTAAGGGCTCCCTTCTTGGCGAGTCAGTTTTCAAATGATTTAATGTTAATTTAAATGTACCCTTAAATTTGTACAAAGGTAAGACAGGTGGTTGACAAATAGATTATTTTTTGGAAATCGTAATTTGAATTGCATCTATGATATTGTATTGTATTACCCCCTCCCCTTCAATGCAAATCATGTAGATAATTTTGCTTAATTTTTTTTTGTAGAAAGATTTTTAAAAGTATGTTGGCAATAAAAGGAATTTCGATCTTCTGTTGTCAATAAAAAACTGACTCAGATTCAAATAGAAGTTCTGCTTGATGATCCCTTCAAAAAAAAAATATCGCATCTTTATTACATGATAACAAACAGTACATCAAATGTTACCCTTTTAAGTACACAAAATCTCGAATTTAAAGTTTTTTTAACAAGAAAATATTCGTATGAATTTATCAAACTTTGTAGGTAACATATGCATTATAGTTCCTCACATAAATATAGCAAATTAAAATAAAGCTTTGCATAAAATTTTTGTGAAAGCTGGTCTTTATTTATTTTCATCCCTTAATGTTTTTTTAGTGCATTGCATAATAAGTTTCTCTTGATTTAAGTTACGTATTTCCTTCTCTCGTCATCAAGGCATATTTTGATTCATTATTGAAAAACATTGTCCCATATAGAGGGCAAGACACAGATATGAAATGCAATTTTTTTTGCTTTGTATATTTTTTTGTTTTTTAAAAAAAGTTTTTGTTTTTTTTTTCAGATCAGAAACATTCTCGTGTATTTTATTTATCAGGTTCTAATATTAGAAATGAGAAAATTTGTAAATCGGGATAGTCAAAAAATTATCTTTGAAAAAGGGGAATTTTGTACCTAATGTGAAATATGTACCTAAGATGATATATGATGATCCTAATATGGAATTGAGTAATGCGTATATATGTAAGTATATAATGCGGATAAAAATTAAACAGCACACATATTAAGACAACATCTTTTACTTTACAAAACCAAACGAAGTAATTTCCTAAGAAAAAGTAAACCTATAAAAAATAAAATAGAGGTTCTGTATTTTTTACAAATCGCCAGATACTCAAGAAATGCATATTGGCAAAACAAATTAATTTTCTTTGCAAAACGCAGAAATGAAATTATCAGTTTCATATCCCCAACAATCGATATGACACCACTCTTTGCAGACAACGCACTTCTCTTCTTCTCTGTCATCCAGAAAGTTTCATCATCTTTCTGCAGATTATCTGCTCCAATCTCCCCCATGTCATCATCCTTAGAAGATTTTGATAGAGATTCTGATTCTGAAGAGGAATCTCGATTGATCGCCTTTTTCTTTAAAAGCACTTGTTTGACGTGGATGGAGACCACTGCAGGATGGTTCATTTAAGCCATCTGATTATTCCGCCAACACTTTACGCTTCACTGTTGTAACTTCTTTTGAGGAGACTGAATATATTGAAATCTCCAATTCATCTTTATATGTAGGTAAGGTAATAATTGCCGCCTTTCCAGGCGCTTTTTCTTTTCGAGGTATTTTCTTTGTCTTTAAGATTAGCACCGCTGCATTGTTTTGGGGTCCAGCAAATTCCTTTTCTGCTACACTATTGTAGGCAATATTTTCATCTGCTATGGCCCCCCTTCTTCAATATTTCCTTGTTCTGCATCAAGAAAATTGCTATCTGTGAAAACATGAAGATTTGAAGGAAATATTCTTTTTTTTAACCGTTAACGGCAATTGCTTCAATTTGCACCTTTTGGTATGTCTTTCCAAATAGTTTAGCAATGTCAAAGTGTGTGATTGCTCCTTGGTTCGATCTCAACTCTTCGCTATAATGGGTTTTCAATGGTCTCATTAACGTTTTTTTAGTGCATGTGTTGTGTAGAATGAGGGGGCAAGTGCACTATTTCAACACAATTCTGCCTTACCGACGTTATCATTCCCAACTTGCGACCATGCGAATGGTGTCTATCTAATACTAGTAACACAAATTAGTTTTGCGCTGGTTTTACCTTTTCATTGAATTGTAAGAACCACTGAGTAAAAATGTGTGTGTGAATCCACCCGCTGCGGTGACAAATAATTTTTGAGCCAGGAGGAGCACCCTTTTCCAATAGAACATTTTTATTTTTTTCTGAGGAAGTTTAGAAATTGTGAATCAGAACTTCCTTCTGCACTCATACACAGGAGTGCCGTAACTAAAGAACCTTTCTTGCAGATATATTAGTAATCCTACTTGCTTCATGTCCCTAAGCGTAAAACATATTGTACTTTGTACTGAACAATAGATGCCAGTCTCATCCATGTATTCTTGATATTGATTGATCAATTGCTGCCTCCAAAATTTCATAAAATTGGGACACGCTTTCTTCATTAAAGCCTTTGGCTCTCTGGATGGAGGTCGCTTCAGGAATAAATTCTGAAATTTTCTTCCAGCCCTCTCATTATCTTTGAAAATAGGTTTGGCAATTTATTAAAGATAACCAGCTGAACCTAGGAACCCTAGATCCTCCCAACATTCCAAATTCATCCCCCATAACGCCAACCCGTCTGGCCAACAACGCGGCGAGTGTATGGCTAAATAACTGGTATGAATTGTATCAATCAACCAACCAAGGCCCTCAGTGTCCGGCAGTCGAACCTTGACTATGGTAGCAGCCAAAGAGATCAGTGGATAGAGGGTGCTAAGAATATCCAGAAGAGACCAGGCTACCAACAACGACAAACAAAGCAACCACAACAGAATAAACGATTATTTATAGCTACTTATAACACCAGAGCCTTATCGGCAGAGGAAAAACTTACTGAATAAGAGGAAGGACTAGCCATGTAAACTGTAATATACTGAGGATGTGCGAAGTCAGCCACAAGGGTGAGCAACAACTTATCCTCAAAACTGGACACTTCTTACACTATAAAGGAGAATATAAATCATCGGATGGAGGCGTCGGTTTTCTCGTCCACCAAAAAAAAAATATATAAAAGGTATAGTGGAAATCAATAGTTTAAAGTCCTCGCTCTCACACTTAAATTAAAGAAAAGGTACAAGCTGAAGATTATCTAAGTTTATGCTCCCACAAGTATTCATCCCCACGAAGAGGTGCAAAACTTCTATGAAGATATATCTAAAGCTATAGAAGAATCACCAACAAAATTTAATGTCCTAATGGGAGACTTCAACGCCAAGCTTGGTACTAAAGAGGAGGACTCTGATACTGGGGAACTACGGCTATGGACAACATAACGGCAGAGGCACAATGTTGCTACAATATATTTTCCACGAGAGAATGTATTCCAAGAACTATGTTCTCAAAAAGAAGCCACAAAGAAAATGGACATGGTGCAGTCCCGACGGCAACCCAAAAAATTAAATCTATTTTAATATCACAAATCACCCAACAATAGTCCCGGATGTTATCGTTATGAATAAATGTTCGATAGGGAGCGACCACAGAATGGTTAGAGCCACAGTAGAAATTAATATAAAGAAAGACAGGGAGATACTTACGTCACAGGCACATGCTAACAAATGGACACACATCGAAGATCCAATACATTACCAACAATCCATTGAAGGAAGCTTATCACATCGAAAAACTTAATAAATAAATTACTGATACATTAAAGAAGGCCCAGGAAGGATCCGCACAAAAGCAAAAAACGAAATCGGGAAAATTAAGCAAAGAGATAAAGGATCTTATGGCACAGAGAAGAACATTAAGAGGAAGTCCTACTCGAAACCAATACGAACTCAAACGATTAAACAAAGACATTTCTAAAGGGGTAACAAAGGACATACGTAAATATAATACAGATGAGATAACCAGGATCATAGAAAAGAACAGAGGCACAAAAACCTAAGTGATACCAGGAAAAATATCTGCAAACTTATATATTAGCGAAGTAATGTCACAGCTCACAGAGAAGAAATCTTGGAAATAGTTGAACACTTTTGCAGGGCCCTTTACAAACAATAAGATTCCAAAACGGAATATGCACAACTTCTCCGCATCCAGAATCAAGAATCTGATGATATCCCTGATGTAACTATAAGCGAGATAAGGAATGCCTTTACTAGTATAAAGAAGAACAGGGCGCCTGGCGAAGACCAGTTAGTAACTGAGGCTATCAAACTCAGTGGGAAACCTATGCTATGTGCTCACCAAAAGCTATTTAACGCTTGCATTTCTAAAGGATGCAATCATTATCCTTGTTGATAAGAAAGGAGATATGCCAATCTTGCCAACTACCGGCCTATCAGCCTCCTATGGCATGTCTACAAGTTACTCATGAGGATCATTACACAACCACATCAAAGTTTGATTTCTATCACCCAAGGAAACAGGCGGGTTTCAAAAGAGGCTACGGAGCATACGATCATTTGTTGGACATAAAGGTTCTTATTGAAAGGTCCATAGAGTACAACGAGCCGCTTGTCCTGATTTTCATGAAACTAAGGGCAAACACAATCAAAGGATCAGGAATAAACTTTTGCAATGCCCCAGTGGCTCCAGGAATTTCCGGTCGGTAGCAAAAGCAGTAAATATAACTTTACAAAAACGTCTCTCCCACGTTTGACAGAGGAACGTGGCATCACGGCGACTACAGCCAAGGAAAAAGCAAACATGCTCGCCAAAATATTTTCATCGCACTCTACCTTAGACGTCCCCCAATGCAAGGCTCTTCTTACCATATCGAACATCAACACTACCATAGGAGAAGTCAAGTTTCGTCACCGTGATATTCGTAAAATCCTTAAAGAACTAGATACACAAAAGGCATCAAGACCGGACGGAATACCTACCATCGTGTTAAAGAACTGCACCAATGAACTAACACCCGTTTTCTCCAAGGTTTTTCCTCTGTCTTACGAAAAAGGGATTTACCTATCTTCTTGGAAACTCGCTCGAGTGCAACCTGTTCCAAAAAAAGGCAAGAAAACCACGCCCTCAAACTATCGCCCAATTGACTCGCTTCCAATAGTCTCCAAAGTCATTAAACGTGTAGTCAATCAGCAACTACTCACGTACCTCGAGAACAACAGACTAATCAGCGATAATCAATACAGCTTTCGCAAAGAGAGATCGACAGGATGTATTGGCCTACGTCACTCATATATGGAGAAGGGCAATTGAGAACTGCGGAGAGTCTCGAGCGACTGCGTTGGATATTTCGAAGGCATTCGGCAGAGTTTGGCATGACGGACTGCTCAACAAACTGCCGTCCTTCGGACTGTCAGCCTCTCCGCAGCTGGCTTGCCAGTTTCCTTAAGAACCGATCCTTGCACGTTGCATTTGATGTACACATCTCAGACACATTCACCATTAACGCGGGCGTGCCTCAAGGCGCAATACTTTCACCAACTCTCTTCCTCATTTATATTAACAACCTGCTGACCGAAACTAATAATCCTGTTTACAGTTTTGCATATGACAGTACCCATGTCTCCCAACTTAGATCAGAAAAATCTTTACCAGCGACTGAGACTTATCACCGCAGACAGGAGCAGATTAAGAAATTAATCAAGACCTGGAGAAAGTTCAAACTTGGGGAGACAGAAATTTGGTCCAATTCAATACAGCAAAGACCCAAGCAGCCACCTTTACCAAGAGGGCCAATAAGGCGAGCTCTGACATCATTATGGCAGTATCGACCTTTCCTTCATCCTCATCAATCGGACTGCTAGGTGTCTCGGTCAACAGCAATATCTCCTGGCATGACCACGATGCTAACATCGCAAAATCAGCCTCCCAGAAGCTTGGTGAGCCATTTCGCAACAAAAAACTGTATACACTAGAGCAGTTGCTCTTGCTCTACAAAGCACAAATAAGACTGTGCTTAGAATATTACTCACACATCTGGGTCCGCACCAAAGTACACCCTAAAGCTGCTGGATTCCATTCAGAAGAGAGCTGTGCATCTTGTCGGCAACCCGGAGTTGACCCGGAATCTGAATAGTCTGGAACAACGAAGACATGTGTCCGAGATATCCCTGTTTTACAGATACTTTCACGGCAGATGTTCCCAGGATTTGGCCCGCCTAATCCCTCCCCTGACAACGTCTGTCAGACAGTCACGATAGACGGCAAGAGCGCGCCAGTTCGTCGTACAACTGAACAGAACATCGCTTTACCAGAACTCCTTTGTCTGGCGCACTGCATCACTGTGGAACTCGCGCCCAGGAAATCGATTTCCCCCTAATTACGACCTACAACTATTCAAGAACCGTGTCAGTCAAGATCTTCACACCCGTCGCACTCGTCAAGCGCCATAGGATCTCCCATTAGTGTGGGTGCCACTACCATAAAAAAAATTGGAACATATGTCATCTTATAAATACCTGAGTCACAAGATTAAGATTAGTAGAGATAACCAAACCCATGAAGAATAGGACTTACATGGGCAGCTTTCGGTAAATTGGACTACATACTGTATGCCTGAAAAGGAAGGTTTTAACATGTGAATCCTTCCGCTGTTGACCTATGGAGCCGAAACGTTGACATTGTCATTGACAAAGAAGACCGTTTCCAAGATACGGGTTGCCCAAAAACGCATGGAGCGGTCAATGCTGGGTATATAAAGATATAGGATACCGACTACTGAAATAGGACGCAGAACAGGAGTGGCTGATGCCCTCAACAAAATCACCAAACTTAAGTGGAACTGGGCAGGCCGCGTTGAGAGATTAGCAGACCATAGATGAGCAAAAAAACTATTAGAATGGCGACCAAGATACGATGGACCGGCGATATAAAGCGCATTCGGGGAAACTGGATGCATGTGGCCAAAGATCGCGATAATTGGACTACAATACGCGAAGCCCACATTCATCAGTGGACAAATATATAGGCTAAATGATGATAATGAATCAGCTGATAAGCCATCCGTTTAACCTTACACCGTGTTGATCCATAAAATTTTTTTCCATCAGGAACAGATAATCTACCAATTGTTCTTCTAACCTTTGTAATCTTCCTAATTTTGCTTCAACAGCCTGGGTTGATAGACAGAATAATGTAGTGCGTGAAACATTAAATATATCTGCCGCTTTTTTGTACCCCGTCTAGTGACTTCCCACATCTTCGATGACACGAACCATGTTTTCTCTTCTCCAATTTTTACGACCCATGATATTTTTCTTTATTTTTTATTTTTGTATTTTTTAACAGAAAGCGTCTGCAATTTTTTCATGAAATTCTAAAAAAAAACGGAGTGTACCTAAAATGGAATATTTAAAATAGGAGCAGCTTGCTATTTGCCTGTTTAGAACAAGCTATTCTTCGATTGTAATTTCGGAAGCTTAAACTTATTCTTGTTGTTATTCTATCTAGGTATAATCCATATAACGTACATATTCTATATATGGCACATTTCCTCTATTGTTTTTATACGTTTATGACCCATGTAAATTTTTCTATTTTTTTTGAATCTCTCATATACAGAAATTTAGAAAAAATTGAACGTTCTTATAAAATATAAATTGCTGTGGTAACGGCTGCATTTTACCACACGAATTTAATTATTATTTTGTGTATTACTGTATTAAAATATGTTCAACAGGTGGCACGTTTAAATTAATCTGTCCACGTTCATCATACGGAACAAATCCCGGATTCTGGTTAAATATGGTTTGTGATAATTACTAAAAATTTATATGCAATAAATTGTCAATCACCTCTCTTTCCCTAACGTCCTATAATACAAATATTTGTGCAATATATAAGCAATATTCGCATAATTTAGTTACACTGCTAAATTAGTAAAGAACGAATATTTCTATAATAATCCGATTTCGATATCTTTTCTGAATAGTCCTATTCCTCAGACACATTTTAGGATCTCATAAGGTTAAAAACATATAGTAATATTAGATCAAGGAATAAAACACGTAATAATTATATGTCCGGAAAAAATAAATAATGCTGGTAGATGTACTATTAAGAGATTAATAATTTTTATTTTAGTGGCAAGGTAGCTTATCATTTCCCCGTTTTTTTACAACTTCATATTTCACTTCATCACGCCATCAAGTGTGAAAGGAAAGCTCGATAGAGTTTTTTTTTAATTGCGAGCTTTGTACATACAGTATTTCTGTTTGGTTTTCCATTACTTGTCCTCATCATTGCCAGAAAATTAGAAAATCATCAAAATGCATATTTTATGACTATGTGTTAGAAACCTAATTTAGATAGGTTTAGAACTTTGTTTCTCGTTATGTTTTGTTAACCTTACTTATTAGTATGTAGTAGTTTTATTTAATTCCTGCATAATGATCCCGTAGCCTGCAGAGAACATTTTGTAGAGCCATCTACACATTTGAGATATTTATTAGACATATTGTTAGGTACTTAAATTATCTTATGAACTGACCGTACTTGTTTCATAGCCGACATGATTCGCAACGAGTCCTGTTTCGACCATCCAACCACATGCCGTCGGTAGCAGGACCATCATATCAGTGAGTAATATCGATTTGATTTAATTAAGTAGCAATATACTCCTTTCAAATATTTCCGAATTAAACAAGTATGTTTTTGTTTTCAATATTTTAGAGACCATAAGATGCAGCAACTTAAACGGATGGGTGTCGGTGGTGAAGATATAGAAGATATAGGAGGTAAGATTATTATGTGGTTGAGATCATTGTCGTGCCTAGTTTATTGAGTACATATTTATACCAGTTACCTTTTTTGGTCTAATTTAATCGGATATATAAATAAATATA
>MU184621.1:27450-81029 GCA_016904865.1 Pissodes strobi | reverse complement strand
TTTTAGAGATATATAGATTTATGCAGAACTCTTCCATACTTATCTTAGTTTTGTCGATAAGTGAGTGGCTATGACATAATTTTGAATTTTTAGTCTCATTTAATGAGTAATAGAGCCTTTTAATTCTTGGTATATTTTGTTGGTATTTTTTCTGGTGGAACCATTCAATCAGAGTGTTTTGGAGATATAATTTATTTTCCATCTTCAAACAATTCTGCTTATGCTTTCTCTGGCCTGGTTATTAAGATTATCTGAAGCTTTTTCGAGTTCATTAATTTCTCCTCTGATCTGGTAAATCTTTGGGTATTTTTACTTGACCTTTTTAGAGGGATATAGATTTAAGCAGAACTCTTTCATACTTACATTAGTTTTGTCGATAAGTGAGTGGCTTTGACATAATTTTGAAATTTATAATCATGACAGCCAAAATTCCTTCCATTAATATTTTTCTGTATTTTCTCTAAATATCAAGCCTATTAGAAACCTTGCAAATGAAAGTGTTGCTTGATGCAGATAACCGTGTATTTATTTTCGCATTTTGATAGATCAGATTCTTATTCTCGTGTTATTTTATTCTTAGTAGACCTCAAATTTTTCTGGCATATATCTCTGTATCGTAGTGACATTTAATTTTGTTGATTTATTCTTAATGGTTCAGTCCTCAGCTCTGATTCTGATATTTCTTATGTGTGTTTTATCTCCTTAATTTTTTTATAATTCGATGTCATATTGAACAGTCACGATTCAGCATACATAGACATCTCAGCCAGTTTCTTGAAAACAAACTTTTTACCAGGGCAAGTACCTGCTTCTTCTAGCTCAATTCCAGTAATGTTTTGGTCCAAAGTTAAACATTTCTTTCTCTATTAAAAGAGAAAAAATTTGTATGGTTTCTATATTTTTCTAATGAATTAAAAATCTGTGAGATGTACAGAGGAAACATTTCTTCAAGAAGCTTAAAAACACAAATTCATGAAAAAAACCTTAGGGCATCCTTAGAGCAATGATTTTCATGGAGATGTATTGCAATATTCTATTTAAATGCTGAACTGATTTTTATTTTAATTAATTTAATAACTGAGGATATTTGGCCAACAACATATTTTTAATGGCGTAACAAAGTTAATTTTAATCTTAACACCAAAATATTCTTCCTCAGGAGAAGAAGAAAGACTTACAACTTCTTTCATCGACTTGCCCAATAATCATAAATTGCCTGAAAAGAAGGGCATCCTTAAAAAGCATGACTACAGCATGTTGGATGATCAAGAGGGGTGGGGTGATGGTATACAAGCCGAGGATATACTACGAGCAGCGGAACATAATATGCAGAATCTCATGGGTAGTAAGTTATTGTATAATATGCTTTAGGGCATACGGAGACACAGTATGGTAGTCACATTTTCGTGAGGGCGATTTTGCCTTAATATTATTTTGTAAGCAATTAAGTAATGCATGAGATGTAACCATCCGAAAATCTGAAAATGCCAATTGGGCCGTTGTGCCCCAGTCCGCATAGAGAACCTCCAGGTATGGAGGACAACCCCGCGGTGATTCAATACTAATCCCCTCATTTCCCAGTCTAGCCTCGACCCTCCGTCCGGTGAGCATGGAGCGGATTTACCTCATATGACCAGACCGACCGTCGTAAGCTCAGGAAAATCGAACCCACGGATGTGTTATTGAAGGCTCCTGCAATATCCGCAAACACGCGCACCGATAGCCGTTCGCCTCCAGCCTGGATACGAGGTGGTGAAGAGCCGAGTTCACCGAACGGATTCAAACGGACCTTTAGAGCCACCCACTCACACCCTGAGGTATCGGTTCGCCAGCCTCTCTAATGTTTTCATCAAGAAACTGGTGAGACAAATCGGTCGATACGATTTCGTATCGGTGTAGTCGCTCCTTCCCGCCTTGGGAATGAACACCACTCTGCTGTACCTTCAAGGCTCCGACACATACCCGTGTGCGATGGAGGCTGTGAAAACGTCAATCAGCGGTTTGCTAAGGAGTCCTCCGTTACGCTGCAATTGCGCCGCGATGGCTCCATCCTGACCTGCCGCCTTATACGGGCCAAAGGTCTCGATTGCCCACCTTAGACTATTGTAGGTGAATATCTTTCTGGCAGTGCCATTATCAGCTCTTATGCTGCTCTTCTCGCCATGCATTCGGTCTAGTGAGCGTGCCCCCTCAGTCTGAGTCAGACTGACGGAACTCCTTCTCTGTGGCACTTCCCGGAGGAGGACTCGCCAATCCACTAGGCCCTGACTGCGGAGCGGCTAGCGGCGATGTTACCAGAGCAGAACCGTCAGCTTTCACAGAGGCTCCCACATCCATCTCCATGGCGACGTCACCCTCGAGACCCTCTCTTGGAGAGTTCCCACCTGGAGCTGCTGACTCCTCGTCATTTCCCGACGCCTCGTGCGGCCAGAATTACCCTAACCTACACCGCTAGACAGAACATAAGCGAGCTCCTAGACGCAATGACGTCAGCGAACCTGTCGGCCACCCCCATCACGACCCTGGAGCCGTTCTCTGTCGTCCGCTTCTAGACTCTCTAGAATTTGCGGTCTGGACCTGAAGGCAGCGGACTATTGCCGCATTGGATACGTCCGCCGCCAGCCCAGGAATCCAAACTACCGCCGTCCTGAGCCTCAACCCTTACGGGTCCACCTAAACTGGGTTGGCGACTTCACAGGACCAGACATTAATCAGCTCCCTACGGATCCACTCCCAGCGATTGAGAGACCGGACAAACTTCAGCACATCCTCGGGAGGCAGGTTCGTTTCCTGCCCCCGAAAAACCACTAGGATCCGCGGTCCCTTCGCCGTTACCACCTGAGCATCTGACTGCGGGGTCCCTTGTGTGGGGCCACTCGTAGTCTTACTTAATTCAGCAGATCCCGCTCTTTTAGGGCCCGCCTTTTGTTGGACTGAGCCAACCTTCATTTTTCTCTTCCCGCCCGCCGTTTCCGGGGTGCCCTCTACGGAGCCTTCCGCTGACGGCGTGCCAAGTTGTATCGAGGCTGAGAACAAGCTCGCTGTAGATCCAGTTGCGAGGAGCCTTTTCCTCTTTGCCTCCTTCTTCTCAGCTCCGCTCCTGTTTTTGGAGCCAGGGGCACTGGCTAAGGGCACAGCCGTGACCGAGCCCATGCCCATGTCTCCTTTTCTACTAGCAGAGGCAGCAATTTTTTTCCTTAAAGGACCCGACTGCTCCCTCGCCTCACAGGGGAGCATTTCTTGCGATTGGGGACACCTTCGAGATCCCCCACTTTATTTTTGGGTTCCTTCCATGAAACTCCCACGAGTAAGCGGGAAGCAACGGTCACCAGCTAAGGAGCCCCACTTGGCCAGAAGGCGAAATAAAACGGGGTGTGCCCGGTACCCCGAATTTAGCGGCTATAAACTGAATACACCCCCAACCATCCATCCCTTCGGTGCCGACAAAACCTTGGGTTTTGGGAGAGCAAATTTCGTAAATACGTTTTAAAAATTATTTTATAAAATAAATATTGGGTACTAGAAAATTGAAGAACTGCTATAAACCACATGGTCGCAATTGTGTCCAGCCCACTTACTTTTAAACATTATCTTGCTCTCCATCAACGAGACGAGCTATTTGGTTATACCGAGTAAATATGAAACTTATCCTGATATATTTTCAAGTCAGTGACAATATAAAAGTTGATTACAAATGTCCAACAGCGTGGCATGTCTCGAACTTTAACCAAATGACGAAATTTTGCTAATAAATATTATTCGTTTACCGTCATTTTAACGACATTCTTTGACACCAAATGAAAGTTAATTTCCTGGATATCCTGGAGTAAAATACGATGCAAGGCCTTGAACGTGCCGCCAAGTCGTATAAGCAAACGTTGTACCTAATCGCTGTAATATTACATGTATCAATGTGACAACCATGCTTGGTCTCATCGATATTGCGCAATACTGCTTTCATGTTTTGCATTCATTTATAGACTGATTTTTAGACCACTTGCATATCTAAAAATGTAGCATTTGTTCAGAAAACTGCTAAATGATCATATTATTCTCTTAGTTCACTAGAATGAAAAGTACTTGAGTAACGGACTAATTTTAAATCATAAATAGTTACATTTACCGTTTTACGACGAAATACTTTGCAGGTTCCAGCGCGGACGTAGAACGGACCCTAAAAACCTTAAACGGATATCACGACGACATTCTGGAAGCGTTGCGAAAAGCAGCTGTACAACGAGGTATCGCAACGCCATCTGGCAGCACCACCGCGCTAAGCGAAGAACTGCTGCGAAGAAGTATAAAACAATGTCAGGAGAGCTACGACTATCAAGGCAGGAGTAGCGGCAGAGGAAGTAAAGAGAATATTTGTGGCGAACCACAGGTAAGTAAAATATCCTGATGTGATTATTGCCTTAGATCGTGAGTTTCCAACAAGTATTGGATTAAATCGTGGGGGGAACGAAACGTCGAAAAACCGTTTCATACATTTATTAGATTTAGGACTATACGAGGCTCAAGTGGAAAGTATGTACAATTTTTTGCTGCAAGAAACTTTGAATATGAAATTAATTTTCGTATACTACTTATTTATATTGCATAATAAAGTAAATATTGCTAGTTAACTAATAGTATCCTAATCTGAATTCAAATTAATTTTTTAAACGTTTCCTAATCATTCCTTTTTTTATGGATATTTTAAATTTTCAATATTCACTGGCCCCTAATCTCTGATTCTAAGTATCCTCACGAAAACTAACCCCTGAATGCTAATTCTTGTGACAGAGCTGGCCCTTTAATAAGGTTTCGCCTACGAATTCACATAGGAGGCTAAGTTAAACACATTCTAACATTTTAATAGGGTAACATTTCTTCAAATTGAAATACTACCTACGGCCACTCTTATACCCAAAACTGATTTATTTGAAGTACAAATCAACAAAGAAAGTGGAGCTCCCAAAGTTTTATTAAAGCTTTAACCTGTTGTGATTCGATTTAAATGTAGATATTTTTTACAAGCGACATTCACATATAGACCAAAAAAACATCTGGAACAACTCTATAATAACTGGATAAACTAAAATGATCAATATTTGGTTGACGCTCCCCATGCTCTCCGTACAGCTGGACATCTTTGTGGCATACGGAATTAGGTAAATTGGTTGTGAATTTTGGGTGTGCTCTTTTCCATTCTTCCAGAAGAGCAACAATGGATGCAGCCAATGTTGTTGGTTGGACGTCTTTTAGTGACATTTGCTTCGACGTGCTAGCTTTATTTGTTGCGTTGATGAGCCGTAAATATAGAACTGACAGGGTCATTAAATGTATTCTATGCAGTGCCGTACTTGCTTTATTCTGATTAGCGTATTGTAAGTCGTTTGTATTGTGACATAACTTTCTACTGAACTGAGTAGGTGGATGTCACTTAAATAACAGTATAGGTCCATAATGTCTGATAGAAACGTAAGCCTAATTTGCTCAAAATGTAATAGCAAATGTATTTATAAGGATCGACCAGCAAAGTTTGAGTTATTTGGCTCTGCATGTGACTGTTGTAAATTAGTATGCTGTAAGAAGTGTGCAGGAATTAATACATCTGAGGCACAAACTTTGGCTTTAGTTGAGAGAAACTTGCTTATTTATTGTTAAGCGTAGTTTTAGAAATCAATGCAAAGAAGAAATAGTAGAAAAACTGCATGCAAAAAATACAAGATTACAAAAGCTAATAACTTTCATGGAAGGTAGGTGATCATGAGGAAAAAAACACATCTTGAGTTGCGAATTCAAGAACTACAGAAAGATATTGAGACGAAGAGTGCGACAGTTTCAAGAATGAGGAGAAATACATTAGATTTTGAGGATGTGGTATTTGCATCTGAGGAGACTACCCAACAAAAGTTAAAAGAACAGTTTAAGAGAATTGCGAGTTTATAAAAAGAGTTACAAGAAACAATACAAAAACTTGAACTTGAAAAAAACGAAAAAGATGAAATGACACAAAAAAAAACAAGAAATATGAAAAATATATATTAAAATTAAATAATAGCTCAAGAATAGGGACCAATACTCGAACCAATAGCACCAATAAAGAAAATGACAATAAAATAGACAAAAAACTGTCGAGAAAGTTAATCAAAGGAAAATATATTTGGAAGAAAAATTGAGGCAGGAAGAAAATAAATTTAGGAAGTTTAGAAGGGAAACAGAAGAAAACTATAACAAGGAACTAACAAATCTTAGGCAGAAGAATGAGCAAGCAATAAGAGAGCTACAATTACAAACCGAGCGGCTTAGTAAATATAAAAAAGAAATTGAAGACTTAAAATCTACTAATGAAAATTTGATGGGAGTAATTAGAGCATTAGATAATGATTTCAAAGATAAGAAAATTGAAACCAAAAAGCTGAAAAATTATCTAAATGTAAGGCTATTAACTACAAATCAGAATAATAATGTTGATGAGGCAAGTAAAGTAGCTGGTTTCCTAGTTGATTCAATGGGCGTGGGAGATAGAGATGGTGCCTCGGATGGTGCGGGCGCTGGCAGATTTTTGATATTGACTGATGAATATGGACGTTACCTTGACAGATTATTTAGAGTGAAATATACCAATATGAAACGCCAAATATTTATTAAACCAGAAGCATGTTTCTCTTCTATTATAGAAGATGTCATTGCTCTCTCCAAGGGATTCACTTTGGGGGTTTATGTTGTGGTGATGGCTGGTTCAAATGATTTTAAAAGATCACAACTTCCATCTTTTCGCGAAATTAATAGTAACATTAAACATTGCACATATACTAATATCATATTTACCTCTATCCCTTATGCAAAATATAGAAATAATGGGTTCATGAATTTAAGAAGTTGGAAAAGTATGTACAAAAATTAAATTATTATGGTGAAGGAGAAATATAAACAATAGGTTTGGAAATAGAATCAGAAAGATGGAGGTTGTTGACCAAATTGGTATAGAGTCCTTTAATGTAGTTTAAACCTTGTATATGTGGACTCGTCTTGTAATTATGATGTTTCGTTCACGGGCGAGGTCTCTAGTGTTGAAAGTGAAGATCAGCAACAAGTGGAAGAAATAAGTCAAAACAATGAACCGTTGTTGAGTGTCGGTTCCATAGGCAATGATTTTTTAGACATATTATGTATAAGCGAAATACCGGAGTCATGAATAAATCAAATATTTTTGTATCTTAATTGTTCTACGTTAACAGCGCATTTTGATGAAATTTCTCAATTGACCATTAAAAAATGTCCAGACTTGCTTAACAGAAAGTATTTCGGATGGGGAAATTAGAATTCGGGGGTATAGTGTATATGGGGTAGACAGTAACAGTAGAAAGACTGGTGGAGCTATACTCTATGTTAGGGATGATGTAAGGATCCTAAGTTCTATACAAGTTAGTAAACAAAGAAAGTATTGGATGGTTGCAATTGAGATGAAGCATAATAATAAGAAATATTTTATGGTTTCACTGTACAGCTCTCCTAAGTCCTCAAAAATAGACTTTTTCTCATCATGGTGTGAAGAAAAAAATAATAGATGATCAATCATATCTAATGATTGGTGATTTTAATCTTGATTTTAGAACACAGGAGTCAGAAAACTTAAAAAATATCTTAGTTGATATAGGTTTAGATAATATTGTCTATGACACAACTCGGTAAGGTAGAGATAATGACTCGATTATTGACCTTGTATTGACAAATCGTGAGAATGATTAGAACACGCGTTTTAGTTACTCCAAAGGTTACTGATCATTACATAATAGAAGTATTGCATGATATTAGCCCAAGTGAGATAAAGATTCTACAAAATAGATGAAGAAATATTAATTTTGCAGGTCTAAATAATATATTACGAGAGTACAATTTTCATTATGTTCATGCTTATATTAATGAAAAGTACAGTAGTTTTGTTGCTAACGTACTAAATGCTTTGGATATAGTGGCTCCATTGAGACAGTTAAAATGTATCCAAGATATAAAATATGGTGGAACAATACTGTTGTGATATGTGTTATAAATAATATAAAATTAAGAAAACTATAGAAAACCTAAATGAATATAAACAAAAAAGAAATGAAGCAGTCAGAATAATAAGGGATGAAAAGCGATAATATTATGAACAGAAAATGTATGGAAACAAAAGCAATCCAAGGGAAATGTGGAAGACATTGCAGGAATTTATACCTAAAAATAAGCAGACAGTGAATATGGATGAAGTGGAAATCGAGATATGGAGAATAATCTTCCTAATAAATTAAATTCTTTTTTTATGGAGAGTATTTATGAAATACTGCTTGATATAGATAAAAGTTATATTGCAGAGCACCTACCTCCACAACATGATATGCAAACTAGTTTTCCTGAGTATAATCTAATTGATTATAATGATTTAAGGAAAATTGAATTTCGTATGGCTAATAAGGCAAGTCCGGATGATATAAACATTAACCTAATTAGGAACACTCCATCAAGGAGCCCTTGTTGAACCTGATAAATTGTTCTCTTGAAACTGGTGAGATTCCGGATCTACTTAAAATTTCAACAATCATTCCCATACCAAAAATCAATAAATCCAAAATGGCCAGTGACTTAAGACCAATAAATATACTGTCTACAGTAGATAACATTTTTGAAAAAGTTGTTTATACACAGCTGGTTAAGTACCTTAACGAGAATGGAATGATCAGTGATTGTCAATCGGGCTTTAGACAAAGGTTTAACTGTGAGGCTGCCGTGCAGGGTGGGTTGGGTGACTGGAAACAGAATGTTGATAGGAATTTAGCTATTGGTGCTGTCTTTTTGGATCTAAGAAGGGCTTTTGAGACTGTGAATCGAAACAGCCTAATATTGAGATTGAAAGGTGTAGGACTAGATGGGGTAGTCTTAAGGTGGTTTATTAATTACTTGCAAGATAGAAAACAAGTACTAAAAATTAATTATGTTTTATCAGAACCCATAACAAATGAATATGGTATCACACAAGGTAGTGTTTTTGGTCCTTTGTTATTTATTGTATATATAAATGACCTAACACGGTATTAGATTAAGTGAAATATTGAACTCGGTTTATAACTGGTGTAATGTAAATGATTTAAAGGTAAATATTACAAAGACAAAATATAAGATAATAGCAAAGGAATCTTCTTATAGACAGCTGCCAGCAGACTTAAACATAAAGGTGGGAGGAAACTATAGAGGGTGTATCTAAAGTAAAATACCTAGGCATTTGGATAGATAGAGAGTTAAATTTTAAAGCCCATGCACTGGAAATCATCAAAAAATTGCATATAAAATACATTATCTATTTAGATGTTCACCTTACCTAAGTGCTTGGACAAGAAAGACTATATATAATGTACTCATACTTCCCCATTTTAATTATTGTTCAAGTATCTTGTTCCTTTTAAGAATGAAATGTCTAGACCGTAGAATATGCAAAACAGGGCCATGAGAGTGATACTCGGAAAACCAAGACTGACTCCAACTAAAGACGTCTTACAAACTTTAGAATGGTTGCTAGTGAGGAAGCACTTACTACTTAACATACTGACATTTATCCATAAAATTAGAATCGGTCAAGAACCGCAGTATCTGTTAAGAAAGGTCGCATACGGTGCAGATATTAATGAGCATAATACACGGAATAGGAATCGTGGGCGTAGACAGGGAGGGGCCATGCCCCCCCCTGGGAATTTAATCGACCCATTACTTTTGTGTAAAAACTAGGCGTGGCCCCTTAAAATTTTCCGCTCCAAGTGCCACTACTGCGGCCTTGTCTACGGCTCGCCCCCCTGAGAAAAAATCCTGTCTACG
The DNA here is from genome assembly GCA_016904865.1 of Pissodes strobi. Lineage (NCBI taxonomy): Eukaryota > Metazoa > Arthropoda > Insecta > Coleoptera > Curculionidae > Pissodes > Pissodes strobi. Next base: position 71,195 of record MU184621.1, on the reverse strand, counting down.
CCCATGATAGGAATAATTTTTACATCCCAAGAGTTTCTCAAGAACGTGCCCAAAATTCCTTGTTTCTTAGCGTTTTAAATAAATATAACATATTGCCGAATTATATTAAAGCAATAGAAAAATTTGACTCCTGTAAAATAACATTAAAGAAACATTTGTTTGTTGGCCTTGTTTAATGATTATTGTCTTCTTACTACTATTGATTTTATTTTGTTCATGGCATGACAATTGATTGTTGAATATAATGGTTGTAAATGTTGTGGAAGTGTTAAACCCTATGTCATAATCAGTCTTTTATTTGTATACTTATTGTTTGTTTTTGTATAGCTTATTGTTTTATTTTGTTTTGTAATTATTTATATTATTTTATTTGACATTGTATTATTGTTTTTTTATTTTTGTGTTTAAAAATGTATTATTAGTCTTGACTAAATAAACGACTTAAACAAAAATATGCTCTATAGGATTGCAGTCGAAAAAAATGTGATGACCAGGTCATTGCATTTATTTTATTTGCGTCCAAAAGTGGATTAGTAATACATGCTCGGTATGGGCAAACATTGTTATCAGTGTATACAAAGTTAAGTCCAAAGTGTTGAACAAACGGCACCACTCTGGCCCAATGCGTAAATGTATACATCGGCTTATAGATTCATTTTGAAGTGTAACTAATTGCCCTACCACTGAATATCATGTTCCGCTCCCCAGACGGTGAAACTTTCTCTTCCAAAAGCTACTCGAAGCTTCATCTAAGCCTTATTTCCTCTCTTCCACACAAGTATGCTCCCATCTGACCGTTACAGACTGTAACTAGACTCACTGGAGGATATAGAGCTTTGTCAATCTCCTTTCAATCAGTTTAAGTGGTCGCATGCCCATGTCCAGAAGGACGTCTAGCTGCCATTAGTAAACTTAAATATACCCCAGAGTTATATTGAAAAAAAAAGTATTTTATTTAAACGCAAATTTGATTTTAACCAAACGTTTTACTCAAGTTGTAATGGTGACTATCTCTGTACATGTTATAAGTGCGGTTAACAAGGGGTATATTAGCAGAAAATATGCTTTACTAAAAACAAAGATGATTTTACCATTGTTCCCATGCTACATCACATTTAAGAGGTGTCGTTTCATGCAGATCGCTTGAGACAGATTCCTCAAAATCAAGATAATGGCGTAATGATCAACAGATATAAGGAAATCACTACATTTGATGTACCACATTTGCAAGCTAATAAACGACGCAGTATATTGCAAACTAATTAAACAAAATTTAAACAAAGAACAAGTAGCCTAGGAACTGGCCTATTAATTGCTGGTTAATTTATTTAGAACGATTCAGAACTTTAGGAATCACAACTGGTTAAAAGTATACTAAAATTTGGGTGCCCCACTTTCGATGCTGGCCCGTTTATTTAAGATAATCTGGTTATCGTTCTTCCTCAAATGGACCCTAATTTTTATTTGCAGCTGCACAAAGTAGTAATAGAACACGAAGAAGAGGAAGATGAAGATGGGCCTCCTGCTGTCGGAACGTTGCGAATAAGAAATCTGGAAGACTTAATACGACAACTGGAACATCATTCGCGACACATGAGTCCCAGTGGGTCGGAGGACATTCGAATGTCCGAGACTGAAGCCGATCGACACTATCGGCAAGAATCATCGTCAGGTACGTTTCAAAAGATTTGTCTATCCTTAAATTTAACCAAAGGTTTCAACAATTAGTCAAGTGGTGTCATATCCGGCGACCTGGCAGGCCATTCAATTGGACCTTCCCTACTAATCCATCGCTGTGGAAAATGTGTTTCTAAAAATTCCTTAACAGGTCGCGCAAAATGTGACGGAGCACCGTATTGCTGAAACCAAAGGTTATCGTTAGGTAAATCATATTGGTTTGCATCAGAAAGCATTTGACAAACGACAGGAATCCGCTACAATTCGATAAATTGTAAATATTTACCCCCAGTGAATGGTCTTATCACTATATCATTAATTATTCCAGCCCATACATTTAATTTTTCTGAAAACTGTGAGATTCCGACATCCATTGTGGGATACTTTTACTCCAATGTCTACGGTTAGTCCATTTAGATAAAATGCAGCTTCATCGGTGAACAAAATTGATCGATTGAAAATTTGGTTATAGTAGCATAGATCCATAACCGTATGGCTAAACTGTAATTGACGGTCTGCGCCATCTTCATTAAGTTCATGCATTAGCAGTTTAGTTTGTTATGGGTAGTATTTTCCTTTTTTTAGTACGCGTAGTCTTGACCGTTGACTAACTTCATTTTGTTGGGTATTATATATAGAAACAGTTTGTGTGTGTTCCTTAACTTCCAACAAAATATTTATACTTGTATTATCGTCAACTTAGGGGGACTAGATTTAGGAAGATCATTAATATGCCCGGTACCTCTAAATGATAGGATGATCAGGATACTTCGCGTTAAACAATTCACATATCTGTTGTTGAACCTTTAACTTTTCACCATAACCAGTAAAATTTAAAATTTCTATTTCGTTGTGATTATTTTAACAACAACAACCACACCACATATGGAGGCTTGTTTTTAAATTCTTTTCGGGGAGTGTAGAATAGAATCGAATAGAATTGAAGGGAGTTGGCGTTGGTACCCGCCTCTGCAACTGCAACCTATGTAGGTTTATTGTAGCACTCCGAACTATGCTTATCCATACATCTGATCTTCCTAATCAGACTCCACAAATAGAGTACCGGCTCCTCCATGTACCTTGCAGGTCCTGGTTTGGCCTCTCCTAGCCTTGCATACCTAAGCCTGCAGAGAGTCTCACACTCGCACCACACGTGTTTTGGAGTTTCCTCCTCCTCCTGACAGAACCTGCAACGACTATTATCTGCTAGGCCGATCTTTTCCATGTGTCTATTCATTCTACAGTGCCCCGTCAGCTGACCCACTAATATTCTTATCGTCTTGCGACACCTCTTAAGTAGATCTGCCGTGAATTTTGGGAAGCCGTGTTTTATGAACTGTTTGGCCTGTAGTGTCCCAGCGTTTGTAACGACCAGTTTAGAAATTGTTTATCTATCAAACATTTAACTGCTGTTAAGAAGACTCTTCCTGCTATCCCGTAGTAGGGATGAGGTCCCAAAGTATACCTTACTTGCGCCCCGTTTTGCAAGTTTGTCGGCTTCTTCGTTGCCTTGATGGCCTTCATGTCCCGGAACCACACAATGGTGTGCTTATTGTTACGACCGACCTCTTCAAGGGCATTTATGCAGTGTTTAACTAGTCTAGAACTAACCTTGTGTACATTAACTGCTTTCAAGGCGGCCTAACTGTCGGAGTATATGACTACCCTCCTTTTTCTAATGTTCAATTTCTCTATATCCATGGCGCAGTGTTGAATTGGCGCGACCTCTGCTTGGAACGCTGTGGCTTGACAGCCGATGTTTATGGAGATATTTGACCTTGGTCCGTGGACCCCATTACTGGTCTTAGAGCCGTGGCATGCTTGATCCGCTTTTACAGGAGGCCCCTGTCCCATTCTTCTCTGCCTACAATTGCTACTGAGAAGGGTCTATCAAGCCCATAGGGGGGGTTGTTTCGTCTGATGGCATTTCGAAGAGATACTTGATCGCCTCGCTGTCCTCAAGTTTCCAGCTCGTGGGCCTTTCACATTCAATAATCGGGGAGTGTACCTGACCGCCCGAATAGATTTGAAAAGGCAATTCCTGTCACAGAAGATTTATCAGCAAATCACTGGTACCTTCTCGGGCCTAATTGAAAATCAAGCTCTCATATGAACTTCTCCTATGATCTATGAAGTTAGGCACGATTCCTCGATAATGAAACCATTCCAGGGACCTTTACAAAAACTATTTAATTAAGCCGTTGCAGAAACCTATACAAAACTGTCCATTCGAAAAGGATCAAGAGACTATGAGCCCGCTTGTATGTTGCTTTTGGATCATTTTGGACCATTCGTTTACCACGTGTGTCCCATAAGTTATGAGAAAAAAATGCTATGAGTCATATTTTATCTTGCTCTAATTGTTAATTAAATTCCATGATGAGCAGTAATTTTTAGGCAACAAAACTATATATTTAAATTACGGTTCATGTTTCTCAATAACGTGCAACTTGACCATAAATTTGTGCCATTAGAACTTGAACCGCCTCAATGTCGATTTGTCGAATCTTTTAGTAGATCCAGCTACAATCGTTTCGACATCCCAGACAATTTATTCTACAAGTCTTGCATGGGGCACGTTTGGCACTATGCATACATTAAAAACAAAATTGATGTTGAGAGCCTCAACCAGTATCTCGGTTGGCCAGTAGATAATTTCGCCATTTGGTTGATTAGCAGTTATAAACCGACGAAATATTGGTATGCATTTAATGACTTCAACATGGACACATCTGAAGTACGGATGCGCCAGCCTTAGAAATGGCCCACCACACACTTGACCTTTCTATTTTATTTAACTTCCTCTGGACCCTCCTGTGTGTGATCCGTATAGTAGTCATCATTTCCCTTAATCTCTTTTCATCATCTATGACGATAACTTGATCAACAAAATTCTCGATGTACGGCAACATCTCAGACTTGTGTGTGCTTAGGTAACTAAGTATTTTGCATCTTTTTTTTTATTTACTTAATATTTCAGAATAGCTTTCGGCTTACTGTCGTGCCTGAATCTTCCAGTATCTTGCACACTGAAGTTCCCCTTGATTTTTTACTGGGTCGTCCTTTATCAGCTTCCTTCACCATTTTAGGACTTCTATAGATTTTGGCGGGGTTGCAGATGCTGGCTCTCCTCACAGATTTTTTGTGGCCATTGAACCTTATATATATAATTTTAGAATTTAAGGTTTGCCCGGACTTAATTACAAACTTTGAAAAGTTGTGAAGTGTTGTTTCCCACTAACTGAAAATGTTATTCCTATAAATATCTCTAACAATTTTTTTTTGAAAATGTATGGGATATACGTTTCTATAAAAATTTTGATTGTCTATTTATATACTATGATTTGAAAGAAAATATATTTAATTTATGTTTGACAGCCTGTAGTGAGAGCTCTCACCAATCCCACCGTGATTCTCGATTTGTCTACGGTCGATATCGACAACCCCCGGCGCGCATGCTTCATCCTGTACAATATCGTCAGCCCGAAGACGAGGGTATCTATGAATCAGCTGACCACGAGCGTGGTGCCGCCGGGTGTCAAGATACACCAGATAGTGAAAGGTAAGATATAACCTAATCGAATACTACTAGAATAGTAACTTTATGGTTAGAGAGTAAAACAGTTGAAATTCTTTAAACTAATTTATTCATGCCTTTGAATATATTGCTTGATTTATTGAAGGAATAAAAAGTGGGACCTTTTGTCTTGAACGCTGCTAGTTGCACATTTTACCTACCCTGCTGCCAAATAATAATATAGATTCACGGGTCGAACAATTATTATAAACTGCTAAGAATGTACAAACGTGGCCTGGGCTTGGACTTTAGCAGAAGGCAGAAAGGGAATTTGGATTCGGTAACTTTGGCCCGGTAGGAACGATCAATGACCAATAGAGGATTTTTACTTATTCGACTAAATCCATCATTGAATTCCCGCCTGTAATAATCACTTTGGAACTTCTACATCTTTCGTATAGGATCACTATTGAAATAATGGACTCGAACGTCTTTGCTATTTGCGGAAGTAGTATCTGTTTTAAAAGTGAACACACAGCAATTGTCGGTAAATCTAGTTTTAAATCCCTTAGATATCTACTATACCATGCCAAGAGAGCAGTGCGCTAGCAGATTTGTCCCCTCTTGCCTGCTATCCCCAACGTTATATCAACCCGTCGCGTCGCTTTGACGCCCCGTCTCTCTATACAATTCTTTATTCCGCGTTCCCGCACTTGGACTGCCGTATCATGCTCGGAAATTTATAAGTGAAAAATATATCGAAAATAATAATAGCGATATTAACATACATTCCGGGTTTTTGAGTCCCTTACGCCAAAGTGCGGATTCTCTAAATTTCAACTATACAGGTAATATCAAATTGCAAACAGGAGCCAACAGCTTTTTACTATAGTGTCATGTACAGCAAACGCTCGGTGGCAGACTGACTGAAATGGCCGCATTAGTAAATTGTTTTGCATAATTGGGGGATTGGAACTGGCATCAATAATTTTAGCCGTCCCTTGCCAGAGTTATTAAAGATCAGCTTCATCTTGTTTAACGTATAAGCAGAAAAAATTAGTGATTGATAGCATGAACTTCTGAACGGAACAATAGCCAACAAAAAGCCGACAATTCGTTGTCCTGGGAGGGTTAATATGGCTCTTTTATTAACAAAATATATATTTTTCCTCGAACCAGCAAATACATTAAAAATGCCAAAATATCGCGAACTAAAGCACCAAAAATGTTACGATAGTGGAACGAGTTTGTCATTGGACTTTGGCACACACTCTGTAGTGTTTTAATTAGACATGGTTAGGTTTTCTATCTTTTTGTTCAGAGCTTAGTTTGGTACAAATCTATTTTGTTTTAAAACTTAGTTTTAAACTTACAACGTTTTAAAATTGAGGCAAGACTTCTCGCCTAACGTTTGAGTGAATGCCCAATTTTTTTCATTAACAAGGTTTTTCGTAGGAACGTTTATTTAACCCTACTCTAGTTATTATAATGACGACACTCATTTTTGATAGTCATGTAATACTTTCTAAACTATTACCGCCAACGAACGTTTATATTGCCGCCGATTAGGTCGACGATTGGCACCTATCTTCCGGGCGTCTTACCCATATTCCCATAACTTAGCGTCCTAATAAAGAGAATAAGCAATGGTGGGAACTAGGAACGTCCGTTATTGCACTCACTGACAGTCCCAACTAAACCAAACTAACCCAAACATCGTTATTCGGTTCACGTCAGTTTTTCATATTGCATGTTACGTCCATGTTTTACAGGTCAATATTTGTGTGAGAGTAAAAGTGTAAATATAAGCATAGAAAAATTGTATTAGCGAAGCTCCGGGACAATTTAAATTCTGCAAATGGTTCTTGATGTTAAGTTCGGGTTCACTATGAACAGATGCACTAATTAGTTCGTTTAATAACTTTATTAGTTCGTTTAATAACTTTATTAGAACACGTAAATACTCAGATAAATACTATAAACAAGGCTACATGCTACATCGAGTCTCACATCCCCGACGCAACTGTCTAACAGCTGACTCCATGCAGGGCAGCCAACTCAAACATAACATTTTCTCTCCTCGATAAAAGAAAAGATAAATTCTTTGATGTCCTAATAATTAACATCTCAATACTTAATAACTACAAATCTAACCTATTGGGTGCATGCCGTTCCCGAGCACTGCGCCTCAATACTGCTGAATTGTGCATATTCAAAGGTGTGCCTAATTGAGGTGATATATTTATATTTCCACCAACCGACTGATTTGACAAGTTATATGAAGTATTATGAGCCTCAATATTAGGCATAGCCTCGGGCATAGCATTACTATTATCCCTATTCGCAGAATTATTAGTAGGTGAATTTGCTGGAATCATGCAATCATGAGACATTTGTTGGTACAGGATAAACTCCTGGCTGAGCTTTCGCTGGGCTTTCCACAGAAAATAATTTTCTTATATTATTGACATGTTTATCATCAACTTTGACAAAATATGTCACTACACTCACGAGCTCAACAATTTCACCCACTTTCCACTTTTTGTCACAATTAGGTCCTAAATTACCTACTAAAACTTTTTCGCTAACCGAGAACAAGGGAACTTCATTTACGTTTATGGTATTTTTAATTAATTTGTTTTTATTTGGTTTTAATAAGTCAAGTCAGTCTTGTTCTAGGTTTGAGTTTGAAAATCAGTTCATTTGGGCTTACTCCATTGCTAGACGGAGTATACCTATGACTAAATAAAAAATTTACAACTCTTTGTTCGATGGTTAAGGATGAATCCTGTAAAAGATATTTTTTTTAATTTATCCTTCACAACATCTACATAACGCTCGGCCTTACCATTAACCTGTGGATGATGGGGGCGACTTCAATACCATAATAACATTAGCTTCACAATTATAAAATTCGGTTGCATTAAATGGCGGCCCATTATCTGACACAATCATTTCTGGTAACCCAATAACTGAAAATGACAACTTAAGTTTTTCAATTGTTTGAGTTAAATTGGTACCTCTATTCATAATATGAATATCTATCCATCTAGACTTGCTATCTACTATAATTAAAAACCATGTGTCATCTAACTTAAAGAAATCGATATGCAATAATGAAAACACATTTTCCATTTTTGGCCAAGATATCAAATTTTTTTCATGATTTCTTTGCATTAGCTGACCACATTACATGAATGAATAAACATTTCAATATCCTGTTATAAAGAAGGTCACCAAACCACAGATCTGGCTAGCATTTTAGCTCTAACAATGCCTATGTGGTCTTCGTGTATCAAATCCAGAACATATCTCTGCAAGGCAGCCGGCACCACCACCCTTATGCCTTTCATTAAACAATTTCCCTCAACAGACAATTCATTTCTTTTTAGAAAATAAGGCTTAAAATTATCTTCAACTTTATTTGGCCAACCTGTCTTAACAAAGTCCATAACCTTCATTAACACCGCATCTTTATTAGAAATTTTGCTATGTCTTCAGAAGATACCAGTAATTCATTTGAGAAATTAAAAGCATTGATGGAACTGTCAATATTTTTTGCCTCGTCTAAAGGTAATCTAGACAACATATCAGCTTCATAAAGTAAAGTACCCTTCCTACTTGATACAAAACATACCGGTCTTTCAACACCATTAATACTATTACTTAAGACCCCACCCACACCATAAGAACTACTGTCACATGAGACAACTAACGGCTTACTAGGGTCGTAGTGGACCAAAATTTGATTTGTCAATATTAAACGCTTACTAATAGAAAAAGCTTTCTTGCAATGTTCAGCAAATTCAGTATTTTTTCTAGCAAATCATACAAGGGACTTAGTTAAGAAGATAGCATGGGAATAAACTTGCTATAATAATTGAGCAAACCTAAATATGCACGTAATTGAGTAATATTTTGTGGTTCAGGAGCATTAATAATAGCACGTAACTTTTCTTGAGTAGGATGCACTCCTTGTTTGTCAATTTTGTGCCCTAAATATTCAACCTGCGGTTCAAACCACTTGCATTTGTCAATATTAATTTTTACATTAAACTTCGCTAATCTCTCGAACACTAATTCAACATCATGGTATGCCTCTTCCATATTTTTACTGCCAATCAAAATGTCATCTAAAAAACAATGCTTACTCAACCCACCTAAAATTTGATCCATTTTACTTTGGAATATGGCTAGGGCACACGATACACCATATGTTAAACGAGTAAACTGATACAAGCCAATATGAGTATTAATAGTTAAATATTTTTGAAAATCAGGGTGAACTTTAAGCTGCTGATATGCACCTGAAAGATCTAAAACAGTAAATACGGTGCCACCGGCCAATCTTGCAAAAATATCTTCGGGCTTTGGCAAAGGATACTGATCAACATTCAATACTTCATTTATTGTTACTCGAAAATCCGAACAAATTCTTACATCACCATTTTTTTTTGGTACCACTACTATAGGTGAAGCCCAATTACTAAAATTAACCTGTTTCAAAATTCCAACTTCCACCATTTGACTAATTTTCGATTCAACTTTAGGCTTTACCGCATATGGCATGTCATAACATTTTTCAAAGATCGGAACAACATCATTCTTAACATTGAATTTTACTCCATATTCTTTTATAGGATTACATAAATTCATGTCAAAGACATTTGGATATTTATCCTTAGACCTATCAATCATATCCTGTTTGACAAAATTCACAGAATTAATTTCAAAATATTGCTTCCAATTGGGAAACACTCTGTTTAACCAATTCCGGCCTAACAATGGTACAAATTCTTTCTCACACAATTACCGTTAATCTTAATAAGTTTTTTTTTCTAAGTGATCAATTTCGACCTCACATTCCCCTAAGGTTTTAATTTCCTGCCCAGAAACTGTTTTAACCTAAACATTACACCTTTTAAAGGTATATTATATAACTGTACAGGGTGATCCCCTATAATGTAGCCCCCTTTAATTTTCTTATTTTAAGTGTCCCAAAAAAATTAAAAGTATGATTATGAAGGTACTGAAAAATACTTTTTTGCTGCGTATAAAAAATTGTGGATAAATCATCAGTATACAGGGAAAAACAAAAAGTTATTTTTTTTTTCAGAGGAACACCCTATATATGAATTTATTTTTCGATTCCTTGTAAAATTTTAAGCATATTTTATGTATGATGTTATACCTCTATAGTTAGTAGTTTCACAGCTATAAACAGTTGAAAATCGGTACCAGAAGATCATTAGAGATGGAGTAAAATGAATTTCACATTCCCATCTTAACTTTCCAAGAGCTATCTGATGGTGCTAACTGATGGTACCTACCGAGGTACGAGATTTGCTACTCATGGTACCGCCTGCCAGTTAGTACCGTCAGATAGCTCTTGAAAAGTTAAGATGGGAATGTGAAATTCATTTTACTCCATCTCTAATGATCTTCTTGCTACCAAGGTGAAAAGTAGCCAAAGTACCGATTTTCAACTGTTTATAGCTGTGAAACCACTAACTATAGAGGTATAACACCATACATAAAATATACTTAGAATTTTACGAGGAATCGAAAAATAAATTCATATATAGGGTGTTCCATTGAAAAAAATACCTTTTTGTTTTTCCCTGTATACTGATAATTTTTCAAATATTTTTTATACGCAGAAAAAAAGTATTTTTCAATACCTACATAACCATACTTTTAATTTTTTTTGGACACTTAAAATATAAAAGTTAAAGGATTATACGGGATCATCCTGTACAAACCTCTTGTTTCAAATTACAGTTTTGCATGCCCCTTTATATACTTCTAACTCAATAGGTTTACCATTTACCAACAAGGTCACTCTATGCGGCTGATTAAAATTAAAACCCGAAGTACCACCTTATTAAGATTATACAAATCTTCATTCACGGTACCACACTGCACTAAATTCACATCATCACTACTGCTTCTCTCCAAAAACTCCCCATTAACATCTTGTTGCATACACGATACTTTGGTTTTGGAAGGACACAAATCTCTAACATGTCCAAAATTTTGACAACTAAAACACTTCCAACGTCTTGCAGGACACCTGTTTTCTGCATGAACACGACCACAGTTTCCACAAGCATCCCCACTCATGGGTTTTACTTTAGGCTTCCCTACTGTGCGCCTTTTTTCCAATTAATATCGCTATTATCTGTTAGGGTTTTAACCTGTTTTTCTGCCAACTCCATTGCCATAGCCTCTTTACATGCACACTCGAATGTTAATTGTGACATAGATAGCAGCCTCTGTTGAATTTTCCCAGATCTCAAGCCAAGTACAAACTTATCCCGAAGAGCATCATTCAAAAAAACTTCCATAGTTACATGTATTAGCCAGCTTTCGTAGCTCCACTGAGAATTCTGCTATACTCTGTTTCGGCTTTTGCTCACATCGCCCACAAACAAATCTCTCATAGATCTCTGACCTGGTGGGCGTAAAATGCTGCTTAAGCCACCATATTACCTTTTCATATGTGTAATCCGCTGGCTTACTTGGTGCCACCAGATTTTTTATAACGTTATAAACAAAAGTACCTGCCAAGGTAAAAACATAGTTTTCATTATATTGGTGTCCACACAATTTACAGTAAACGAATAATCCATTCGCTCACAGTATGTCTCGAATTCTTCCGCCACCCCACTAAAAGGCTCAATTGAACCGATTAAGGCAGACATTCTTGCTTCCTAAGAGCGTTAACCACCAACTTCATAATTGCCCAAGGAATACACTCTTCTCCTCTAGGATCTTTCGCGTTAACCAACCTTTAACACGAAGTGCACTAACGCGACAAATGGAAAACGCGTCTTGTCTCCGTGAGCTGGGCAAATTTAACCAGCCGCGACAGTAGCAATTCCCTAATTATAAACGAAATACCAACGAACCAATTTTATTCACATTCACAGCCTTTCGACACCACGGCAGGATTCGGCTTGTCTCATCCCGCCCCTGGCAACGCCCGTCAGACAGTCACGACAAACGGCAAGAGCACACCAGTTCGTCGTACAACTGGAAACACCTGGAACATTGCTTTACAAGAACTCCTTTGTCTGGCGCACTGCATCACTGTGGTACTCACTCCCAGGACATCTGTCTCCCCCTAAGTACAATCTACAACTATTCAAGAACCGTGTCAATCAACATCTTCGCACAAACACCGCTCGTCGAGCGCCATAGGATCTCCCTTCGGGGTGTGTGCCACTACCATAAAAAAATGGTTGAAGCCAGTCAAAATTTTCTATTACTTGTATAATTTTCATTCAATACCGTTCTTCAGCGTCAACAGTTCGACCATGAAGGATTCGACAGCCATATCAGTTTCACGTAACCTTCGATCAACATATTATGTAAAAATTCGACGGTGTGGAATGGTATGGTATGGTATGGTAGATAGAGAGGTTGCTCGGCAAGATTTGCCCTCCAACACGTCGACCACAATTGATCTTTTGTGTATACCCTTCTATTTCACACGAATATTCCTACCTCCCTCGAGAACCTCGAATATTTCGAGGTTTGAGCTTTTGTAGATCTCCCGATGCCACAAGGGCATTTTCGAAATGCCTCAACCTTTGACGAGTCAGTGCCTGATTCGCAGAGTAAGTGCTCTGACGTTTCAGCCATAGTTTGGTCAATGGTATTCCCCATTTTCTTGAGGTGGTACCTCCAGGGGCCATGTCCAGTGAGAAAGTCTACGACCAGCTTTATCTCATTTTTTTGTAGCTTGAGAAGATTTTTTGTGTAGTTAGGCGAGTGAGAGATGAGTCTTTTCGCCTATCTCTGCCCAGGTGCAAAGGCCCAATATGTCTCTTTCCGCCTTTTTCCCCAAATTCTGAGCTCATTCATTACGTGTCCTCTAGTGATGGCACATAATGGTTCAGGCCAGCAAAAGGCAGTCTGTGCACGATTTCGTCCTACCTGGTCAGTTGATCTGCAGCCATTCGACAATCCCACACTAGCCGGGAGTTGATTCTGCTAGATGCTAGCGCTTTTAAGGCTGCTGAACTGTCTCATAGGTTATAGATCTTTGCACCTCTTAGGCCTTTGTGGTACATTCAGAGATGGCTATATTGATAGCATTTAGTTCTGCTTCAAAGATTGTGTCCTAAAGGTGCAGATATTCGACACGTAGGTCCGTAAACTCCGGATCCCACTCCTGGAGTGGAATTCTCCTAGTGGGAAAACAAACTGCATACAGACGAGCTGCTTCGAAAGAATTTCCTTCAGCTAAACCATATATTAAGTGCATGTCTGCAAATTCCTCAAATGTAAACTCTGTTTTCTGAATTAGGAATTTGTGACAAATACCTATCTCACCTTTCACATGATTATTAACAATGGCCATACTACCTATTAGCAAGCGAAGGCGCTTAGAGAATTTTAGGAAATTTATAGACTCCCGTGGTCCTCATATTGATAACGATATTATTCATTAAAAATTTATTTTTGGATCTAAAACTGCTTCGTTTGTTTATAAATGATAATTATTGCATTCTTCATTAATATTCGTTCATCTTGAAAATGGTAGTAGGTATAAAATCAAACAAAGTATACTTTTTCATAGTAAATTGATAGGTTGAAGAAACCGCGAAAGTAAAATGTCAAATTTGACAACACCGTCAGGATTGCATTCATTTTTAAATTTAATTTCGTCCTCACCTATATAAAAAGCGTTCAAAATTCGAATTTAAATAATGGAAGTTGAATTGCAATAAGTTACTACTGATTACTAATTTTTAGGATTATCAAGGTAATGGTTTCAAAATTATGACTGAAAAGAATTATTTAATTTGAAACCCTGTATATCAATAAGGAGGCAAGATAGAAAAAGATTATGACATCTATTTTCTGGACACCCTTCTAGGCGAATAAGAAAGTATCAGGTTCTTAAATATAAATCTGGATTCCAAACTACCGTGGTCTCCAAGCCGAGATCCAATACCTTTTTACACCCAACACTTTAAAACAATGTATTTCAACCTGTTTTCGGGAGTAATACGATGATTTTCGAAACAGGACAATAACCCCCTGGACAATCACCCACGGACAACCACCCCCGGACATTTTCCCCCGTACCAAATATTCCCCGCACCAAATACTCCCCGCACCAAATACTACAATAATAGAGACGAAATATAATAACCCCTACAAATTTAATGATACATTTTTGAAGTTTTGGAAATAAATCACTTTTGTAATTATAGGCAAGTAAGGTTAAAGCTTAGTTCCAGTTCGTCTTCCTCTCTTTCTGTAACATAGGCGAGTAGGACTAGATCGGATAGTTTCGGTTAGTTATGTTAAACTGATGATTTAATTACCACACTACAAAACTAATAATTATTGGGAAAAAATCTTCTTACATACAAGCTATTAGGACTAGTTTTCGTTTTTTTTTGTATATGAAAAAAATGTTCCTTTCTGTACATGGGTTAATGTCCATCTCTTAGTAACTTGAGTTTTTTGACAGCTACATTTTTTTAGACAAAATGATTTGGTACGGTGGTTCAATGTCCGGGGAGCTGTAGAGTGTGGCATTGACGTTGAACTAATTACGCATGCCAGGGACATTTTTAATGAGAGTCAGAAATATCCAATATTTTTTGGCTTCTCGTACAAATATTGACCTATAAAACCAAGCTGTTTTATTAAAAAGCTATTGCTTATTCTCTACGAGTCGATTATCCTTCATTAAGTGTACTACCGTGTTTTGTCCGGTAGCTCTGCCATATTTTGCTCGTTTTCTAGTGATGAATTTATTCAAGCTCAACAGCAGTTAGCCCGGTGGGCCAGTGAGGACACCGTAAGCGGCCACCCAGGAGCGTCAGGAAGTACAGGAGGCACAACGGCCGGGCCCCCTCCAAGAGAGTACTTCCCGTCACCCACCAGTTCCACAAGCGAAGAGCCGCCAAGCATAGCAAGGTAATTATAATCATAACATTCTATCAGACAATGATAATGATTAGTGGACCAAACAGAAAACAATAATTATCTAATCAGCCAATATATATCTACCTCTTGGTAACTTTATCAAGAAGATAATTGTCATTTATGTCCTTGGTAAAGTTACTAAGAGATGGATATATCGGCGCTAATCGAATTAACTCAGTTTTCGACGGATTCTTACAGATATTTTTAGTAATTAGTAGTTGTAGTAGTTAACCAACAACGATCATCTATTTGTTTTTTTTTTTTTACTTTTAAACGCAGACCCAATGATAGGCTGTGATCTGTGACCATTGATGGAAGTGCTTGTAAGTCATCTTTATTTGTTGCTAACAGGATACGGTCATTAACATATCTTAAGTTGTTGATGACGACTCCATTGGTAATTATGCCCTTCGTTCTTCCAGAGCTTCTCTGGAATTTTTTTCGGAACATTTCATAACTTCATCACATGGCTCATCAAACTAATTGTGCTATGTTCTTTACAAAGCTTACTACTCTGCTTCTTTTTCTTCTGTTGACTTGAGCCAATCTTTGGGGATTTTTCCCGTCTTGTATATCCAGTTAAACAGTTTTAACAAAACTATAAGTGAGTCTGCCTCTTCTACTGTTTTCAGAACCTTTATTTCTTTTCTGTCCGGTCCAGACTATTTTCCATTTTTTGCGTTTCAAATGTCAGGCATTATCTCTGCTCTAGTTGTGTCCACTCCATCCTCCATCTTCTGCTGTAATATTATATGTTCGATTTCTGTTGTCGCCGAAAAGATGCATACTATCCTTTTACCGCTCAAGCAGTTTTTCTTCTGTTCTGCTCAATATTTGATGATGTTCATTCATAAGGTTGTTCTTTTTCCTTTTCTAATACCCACCGACTGTTTGTCTAATCCTCTTAAACATATTGAAAGAGTCGTTCCATTTCTTTGCCATGTTCCATTAGATATTCTTCCTTCCATGTCTATTTGTATCTGAGGGGGCTATTATTTTTGTATGATCTGCGGAGGTTCCATCAGCTTTAGAATATCCCCAGTAATCCATTCTTTATACTAAGCCTACTTCTTCCACAGCGTTTTTTATCTGGTGCCAAGTTGTTTTCGATCTTGGTTGCATTAGTTATATTACAGATGTTAGTAAGTCTTGAGTTTAATTTCTTCCGAATTTCCGCTTTCACTGCTGAATCAAAAAGCTTTCTTGTGTCAATCGCTTGCTCTTCCTGCATTTTTTAAATTTTACTTTAATTATAACGGCCAATAGCGAATTATCCGTGACAACATCCGCCCCTGTGTAAGGTGGTATTAGATCTAGCATTTGTTCAAAATATTCTTCAAACACATCTGAGTTCATGTACGAAGACATGAACGCAAATGTGTTTGAAGAATATTTTCAACAAATACTAGATCCAATACCACCTTAGGGTTCTCTGGACGTTTTCACCGGAATATTAATAATCCGCCTTCTACAAAGCCATCAACACTGTGTAATAATCAATCCTATAGAGGATTTTATTCCAATACTTATATCCTTCGTTCAGCCACGTTTTGAACAAATAATTCATTTTTCTTTTTTGATTGCGAATTTCCTTCGCAAATAATTCCTCCTTCAACAAATAATTTCGTCGTTTTCTATCAGTAGAGATTTTCTGTTTTGCTTCTCGCATATGAAGCTCATTTCATGAAGAGGTTTCCATAACTTCTTTCTTCCGGATTCTGTAATATGTTGGTCTTCTTTCAGGGTAGACTGTATTTTATCCAAAATATATAGATAAAATTAATGAACTTTTCTTCTTATGGCTTTTTCTCAATGTCACCAATAGACATTATAGGTCTTCCTGAAGATGGTTTGGGTTCTTTTGCGTCACCACATTTTTCTTCGCGTTGTTTTACCAATTCCAGTCATTTTAAAACACACTTCCATTTCACTATCGACACTACTTGTAGTTTTCTAATGTTTGATCGCTTTGTATACGTTGAGTATGATTATCTTTTCATTGGTGGATAAAGCAGTTTTGGATACTCTTCTAGTTGGTGTGAAATCTGATAGGTTATCCATTTCAAGTATTGAAGTCGTTAAGAACATAACCTATGTTATAAGTACTAAGAAGCATAACTATTTTTTATAAGGATAGTTCGTAACACTTTTAAGCTCTATATACAGACAAATACACATTTATATCTTAGCTTATGGCAACAGGTAATATCTGATAAATAAATTTAATTACAGGCAAAAATTTATGAAACGCCCATGGCATGAGTCATTTTGTACCTTTTTTGTCACTGAAATTTTGATTTATTAGGACAGCCGGGGAGAATTGGAGTCACCTAGGGGAAGTAATTCTGGAAATGGTATTATATGCCTTTATTCAAATACAGATAAAGATAAAGGGGGATTTACATATATAGTTTTTAATATGACACTTTTTAAAGAAATAACTAAAACGAAATTTATTAAGAAAAATTTTAAAAAATGCATTAGGCCCCCATTACCCAACACGAGGGTTATTGGAGCCACTGGTTTTTTTAATACCTAAAGTGAAAATACTGGCTCACTAAGGCTTAAGGCATAGAACAAACTTAATCTAATGAAAGAAGAAACAACAGCACTAATTATTTTTAGAAAATGCTAAAAATATGATGTACTCGAGGCTGACGGCCCAGTACAGCCTGTCTAAACAAAAATCACAAACATAATCTTCAGGGCTCTCTTTACTCAAAACTTCAGAATTTGACCAAATTCCGCAACTAGTGCACCGATATTACAATTCGTCATTTTTTCCAACATCGTCATATGGGTCACGTTGAACGTGACTTGATATAGGTACATCGATTTTCGTTAACATCGAGATCATCACGTTCATCGTCATCACACAATCCTGTTTCACGAATTTAACTTTCCGAAGTTGCGTTTTGCCTGACTTTTATTTAGTTCGGACTTCTTCGGCTTCTGTTGAATATCTTCATTTTCTAAAGAAGAAAAAACCTGCCGTTTTGATTTTTTGGGGGGTTTTAGATTTTGTTGTGTTTCCGCTTTTCACTAATTGTTTGATTTTTCCCTCTCGTTCTTATCTTTTCTGGTGCTGGTCTTCAAAAATCTGTTTCATAGGAGTTTCAGTTAAAATTGTGGAATGCTGTTTTTGTCTTGAATTCTTTTTTGGGTTCTTTGGCATTTCTGGCTTGGGGGAAATTATCGAAAGAATATCAGAAATTGATCATAACACATCAATTTCTGTGTTTGTAGTTTCTTCATCCCATGTTGACGGATACTAGGGTGAGGAAGGGCTTCTGGTTAAATCTTATTTGGGGGAGTTCCTGGGTGAGTCAGTTGAGTGGAGAGGTTTATGGATGAGTTATCCTATACATTCGGGGCTTCTGGTCCTAATTCATATTTGTGGGAACCACCGCCATTGTATTATTTGGTCCACCAGAATCTGAATCTACGCAGATCGTATATAAAATCTGTATTAGTACAAATATCTGGCTGAATCGGGAAAATACCAGTGAATTTAAAACCGGATATCCCTTTGTTTATTGAGTCCACTTTACTGAAGGTCTTATTAAAGAGACTTGCAACATCATACTGTGTTATCTGGGATAAAATATTTGACCTCATGTATAGATCACATTGCCTCTACTAGGTCTTTTTCAGAGGTCCAAAGAACGTCACGTCCAATGGCTGCAGTCGATGAGAAGATTGCGGCGGAAGTGAAAGCATAGTTATATAATTGTCCCTACATCAAATATAAGCTTCAAGCGTTGCGTGACTAGAATGACTGTCTAGCACTCTTCACTCGGTTTTGTGAATTTAACAAAATGCTTCAGCCATCACAGAAACATACCATCGTTGGTCCAGCCGTTGAACGTGACTTGATATTGGTAGGAAAATTGTGTCGTTGGAAATATGAACAAAGCTGGCACATAAGATCGAGCGGCACTCATGACGTAAATTACTATAATATTTTCCCACGTTCCCAACTAGTTGTCGCACCTATTATTTTGGTCCTCTTTTGCTAAAATTGTTCCTGGTTCTTAAACCGTTGTTATACCCGTCTCATCCATATTATAAATATTCGACTTTTTAACATAAGAGCGACAAGATCTTCAAAAAATCGAGTGACTTCTAACTTCTTAAAAACTTTCATACAGTTGATGCTTGTAGCTTCTGGCGTACGGACACTAATAGTAGGATTTCGTTTTAATAAACCCTCCAGCCAGTCACTCATAGCCAGCTGCTTCTGGGTGTTGAAAGGATGCTTTAACTTTAACTAAGATTTTCTGCGCATCTATAGGCAAGGCAGGAAAACTGCCATCTCCATAAGCCATAGAACATGTCGGAAAGTCTAGCTAGATGGGTAGCCATTTCTTTTTCTTGCTGGATTGTAAAAACAGGATTTTTGCCTAATTGTGCAGACAACTGCAAGTTGCCCTTCTTCAATATTTTCTGGAATATTTAGTACGGGATATTACATTGAATGGTTGCTTGTCTTACACCCATTCCATTGGCCACCAACTGAGCAGCCCTTTAAGGGTTTTCTAATGTTTACGAAGCCCTTTTGGTTTCTTTCTACTATGTCCTAGGCATCAGAAATAAATATTTAAGATTAAAAAGGGAAGCCACGGGGTAATGGGAACTACTGGGGTAATGGGAGCTACGGTGTCTCCAATTACCCCAAAGTAAATTTTTTCTTTAAAAAGGTAAAAATAAAAAACAGCAAAATTTCACAAAGAATCAGTTGGGATTTAATAAAACTACGTACTTTTACCAAGCTACCCTGACAAAAAGCAGTATTAGTTACCACGACAGTAGTTTACACGTGTACACTTTCGGAAGTTTCCTGCGCTTAGGTCAACTCAATTTCAAATTTAAATTAACGTGATCTCAGTGAGCCAGCAGAGCTCAAGGTCAAGCGTAGGGTGCGTTCAGAAGTTGTAATAAGGCGCTTCAATGCGTAATAACGAGGTGACTCCCATTCCCCACTGGCTCCAATTCCCCTCGGCTCCCATACTCTTTCTCATTTGGAAATAGAGGATAGTGTCCTATTCTGGAGCCTTCTGGGGAATATACAAAACGTTAATTTCATTTACGAAAAAGTACAGCTCATGCAAAATAGAAAGAACCCTGAAATGCGCAGATAAGAGAAAAGGAGAGCCAGTGTACGACAGAGATAGCGAAAACCAAATTTTAGTAAAGTACACTCCACGTAGAAAAAAAAGCGGAATTGGATTAATACACTTGCGGTCGCTGGGATAGATACTAGTCCTGTTTACCTGTTTGCTATTTATTAATAATTATGCTTTTATTGATATGATATTTATGGTTGAGATAATAGCCTATTTGGTAATAAAATTAGATATGGGTTGCGCATATTTAATGATCATACCTCGCATCATTTAGAGAAAGAAATTTTATTGGCAGCCCTTGGCTAATACACAATGCTATACAAAAAAAAAATAAGTATTACATTACTCTCAAATAAATTTGAACAAGATCAGAAAACATTTTCCAATTATCATATATAGTAATAATATCAGGAAATTTATTAATAATAGAACAGAACAAACATCACAAAATATTACATAAGGGTTAAAGCTAGGAAAGTATATTTATTACTTTCATGTTGGTATTTCTTCTATTCCCGACAAGGAATCCTCGCTCAAGTTTACTACTAATGTTTACGAAGCCCTTTTGGTTTCTTTCTACTATGTCCTAGGCATCAGAAATAAATATTTAAGATTAAAAAGGGAAGCCACGGGGTAATGGGAACTACTGGGGTAATGGGAGCTACGGTGTCTCCAATTACCCCAAAGTAAATTTTTTCTTTAAAAAGGTAAAAATAAAAAACAGCAAAATTTCACAAAGAATCAGTTGGGATTTAATAAAACTACGTACTTTTACCAAGCTACCCTGACAAAAAGCAGTATTAGTTACCACGACAGTAGTTTACACGTGTACACTTTCGGAAGTTTACTGCGCTTGGGTCAACTCAATTTCAAATTTAAATTAACGTGATCTCAGTGAGCCAGCAGAGCTCAAGGTCAAGCGTAGGGGGCGTTCAGAAGTTGTAATAAGACGCTTCAATGCGTAATAACGTGGTGACTCCCATTCCCCACTGGCTCCAATTCCCCTCGCCTCCCATACTCTTTCTCATTTGGAAATAGAGGATAGTGTCCTATTCTGGAGCCTCTGGTACCAGATGCTGTCTTTTAACTCTTTCAGGACTTCTTCAGATGACCATATGATGTGATGATAATATAGACTGAAATAAATTGAAATTATTTAGTGTTTTTCTAGTGGCAAATAAATCTGATATTGAAGGACGTAATAAATACGTTAGAAACGGTATATTATCAACGTGCTTCAATAAGGCTTTTGACTTCGTCAAGAGCTTTGAGAAAGCTCGTTTGTAATGCTGTTTTTACTCACTAGTTGGTTACGCTCTATACAATACCTGTAACGCCATTATTAGTGGCGACATTAGTTTTAGACATAACAGTATTGTTCAGCACTATTGTCATTCTGATCTAATATTAGAATTATTATTGTTGTGTTCAGCATTTACGTTCTTCTATAAAAATTTTATAAATAGTTCTGCGGTAATATTTTGCTATCAGATCGATGCAGCTAACTGGTAGAGGTAGCCAAAATAGCTCAACCACATCCTTATAATGAACCGCCCAACGTGGTAAGGTATAAAGGCAGCAGACTTGAAAGGTGACCTGTTCAGTACTTAATACAGATATCCGGATGTCATTCATAGTTTATATTTTACGATTTACGGATGTTATACAAAATATTTGCTTTACAGGGCACCAGCGCCAGGTCCACCGCACCCCCCACCCCACCCAGACCACGCAACCATCCACCGGCCGAAACGATACCCAGAATACAAACACTGATAGTGGGCGAAAAGAGGGGCGGCGGCAACCGATTGGCACGCGGAACCAGTCGTTACTCAAGACGCAACGTATTCGTTAACGAGACCGCCGGTACCGACTCGGGCACTATCGTTGCCCCCGCCGCCACCCGAGTTGCCTATTGAAAATGGCGATATTGATGGGAATGAAATATCTGTTGATTCCTGCTTGTGAAGGGTTTTAAGCATGATGCTTTCTACAACTTGCTACACTTGGAATAAGATTCTTTTTAGTACAACTATTTTATAACTGTACACATAGTGCAGC
Source organism: Pissodes strobi (assembly GCA_016904865.1). Lineage (NCBI taxonomy): Eukaryota > Metazoa > Arthropoda > Insecta > Coleoptera > Curculionidae > Pissodes > Pissodes strobi. Next base: position 48,863 of record MU184621.1, on the reverse strand, counting down.
TTTTCTCGTTGGGTAAATGTCCATCATTTTGTTTGAAATGCATGTAACATATTTTTTGCAAGTCAGTGGTGTGAATTATAATTATTTTAAAAATATTTGGAACAATTAATTGAACATTTAAAAAATAATTGTAATACTAAATACTCCTTTCCAGTCAAGTGTATTAATAGATAGGTATTCTAGCTTAGAATATCTATTTATATGATTACCTACATTTCACTGGATAAAATTGACCATTAAATCAGAAATCAGAGACGCAATTGAATAAATCATGGCATGGCATGTAATAAATATACACATCATCAAAATAACTAAATCCGTTACTTAATTAAGTAATAAAAAAAACTAAATGATGGAATTTTACTTTATGTGGCAATTAGTATAATAAACTACCTAAAGAGTACCTATTCGACTTCTTAGCAATATTTTTAACGTTACTTCTCATTTCGAAATTATAAAAGAACAGGCCATAGAATGCTCCACAGTAGACAATTATTTACTAAAAATATAGTCTAAATTATATCACGGGGACTGAAGCACTATGTTAAAATTTTATTTACCTAAATACTGCATGTCAAAGTATCTGTTTGAAACCCTAAATGGCAAGTTAATTGTTTATTAGAGATCACCATTTTGTATTGTTGCCGTTTGTTGCATAGAAGGATGGTAGTTTTGGCAAATATTATTTTGTAAATAATCAGAAAAATGTTTTGCCTCAATTTGAAAATCTCATCTGGCATAGCTTGAAAAAGAAGTTGTTACAATAAATGTATTATGTTTAATGGTGTTATCACAATTATTAGGTGTTATTAACAATGTAGATAGAGATATTGTCGAGTACGAAATATGGAATACCGTTAGGTAACTATAGGATTTTCTTGATGAGGTTTCTTATTGACTGATACTAGTATAATGGTTGAATAACTTGTTGAGATTTACAATAAAATTCCCAACATTTTCTCGACTTGAATGTCAGTTTAATATTACATAGCATAAAATAAAACTTGTTTCCAAGTTAAAAATGGAAAATTTGTGATTATCAAATGACCGTTTTATTAGCCAATTTTTGAGTTTTAAGTAGTTCTCACTTGGATATTCAACTGTAAGTATCTAATGTTGCCAAAACTAAACTACCCTTATCGCTATATTTGAACGAAAAGACTGAAAATAGGCTTCGAATTCGATAGAACCCGGAATCAATTCAAAGAAGGAACATTCATTGCCAATCGCCCCTCAATCGCCATGGTGTTAAAAGTGTTGTGTGCCGTCGAACCTATTTTTTAGTGGCTGTTACCTAGTTGTTGACTTTCTAAAAACAATTATTAATAATTAATCGAAGCTGCTCGTGACAAATTTGTGATCGGAAAAATGACAGTGATGTTGTGGCAAAGCCTTAAATAAACTGTTTTTTTTTTACAAACTTAACCAGAATTATGAAAGTTGCAATATTGTTACTTCAGCCCACCTTAGTTTGTCTTTGTGTGGACATTAAGGTAATATTGGACATTGCTGTGCTTTATTACGCTAATTCAAGACATTATTTTATTTTCTGCTGCATATTGATGCTCGAATTATTGATTGCTCTATATTTAACATTTTTTTCTGAAATATTGAAATTTAGTATTATTCTTCTGTCGATTAGGGTTTGTAAAAACCAACCTACATTAATTTACAGCGTGGTGTAATCAAGACATGAATGATGAATGCGTAGACAAAAATATATTTTCTATACGCAGCTTTCCTTTTGTGATTTTCTAATTCGTATTTATCCGGCAAAGATTCGTAAAATATAACCTTCATAATTATTGCGCCATATAGGAAAAATTTCGATCTGAATTTATAGAATGATATCTTTACTGCAGATAATCTTCATGTTTTAGAACTAAAACAGTTTTTCTTTTAAGAATTGAGCATACACAGGGGAATATACAAAACGTTAATTTCATTTACGAAAAAGTACAGCTCATTCAAAATGGGAAGAACCCTGAAATGCGCAGATGAAAGAAAAGGAGAGCCAGTGTACGACAGAGATAGCGAAGACCAAATTTTAGTAAAGTACACTCCACGTAGAAAATAACAGCGGAATTGGATTCATATACTTGCGGTCGCTGGGATAGGTACTTATCCTGTTTACCTGTTTGCTATTTATTAATAATTATGTTTTTATTGTTATGATATTTATGGTTGGGATAATAGCCTATTCGGTAATAAAATTATGTATAAATCCCTAAACAAAAATAAACACAGTAACAAATTAAAGTTTAGTCCTTGCAAATATCACAAATAAATGCTTTCATTTTCCTGGGGACTTCCCCATAATCTACATCTGCCCACCTTTGGCACAGCTGATATTGTAGTCATGTTTCTTCGGATTTGGATCTACTAAGCAAATCCTTACAGTAGAAACGCACAGTTATCTTCGCTGTCACTAACTTCTTCAGCACTACTCTCCGTCATATGTCCAACCCTTACAACATATCTTTCACTCTTTCTTAATTGCTCCGTTTTTTTTTTTTCATATTTTTATTTTCGTTTGAATCATTGTCTACAAACTTCGTTTTGACGATGTTTCTTTTTTTCTTTTTTGCATGTTCGTCAAATATTTCTGGATTGATTTGTTCGCCAGAGGCCAGATCCCAAAGTATATTATACAATCTTTTTATTAAGTTTTGATCAACTTCGGTGATAGCTGAAGAAGTCTCATAATTTTGGAAAAATCTTCTGGCACTATTTCCGTCAACTGACGTCCCATGTTCATGCTTGACAAAGTCTATTTTTTTAGTTTTAGATCCTCCTTGAAACTTAAAAAAATAATTTGGGCTACTATAGAGATTTTTCCAAAGGTGTTGTTTTATTAAGCAACTAGCTGACCCGGCGAACTTCGTACCGCCTAAGAGCCAATGAATGTCTTGTTAACTTTTAGCTAAACTTAATTTATTAATTTATTGACGTAAAAAAATCAATACAAATCATTTATTATGTTCAGTGATTTATTAGGATAATATATTTAAAGAAAACAAAAATTCAATAAATGTTCAAAAATCAAGTATTTCAATGGCGTGTCAGCAAGACATTTGCTTTATTGCAGCTATCTATATTGCTGCATGGGTTGACTCGGGTTGATTCTCTTTACTGAAGCACATTGTGATATACGACATTTTTCGTTTTATTATCATGCGCATTTATTATTAGTTTATTAGGATAATATATTTAAAGAAAACAAAGATTCAAAAAAAGTACAAAAATTATTGCAGCTATGTATAATGCTGCATTGGTTGACTCGGATTGATTCTCTTCACTGAAGCACATTGTGATATACGACATTTTTCATTTTATGCTCAAGAACAAATAAAGCGGATGGTTTGCCGATACGTGAACATGCCACGTAAAATTGACCATGAGAAAAACATGCATTTTCTACATTCAGACCACAAACACAAGGCTTGGCCTTGTGATTTGTTAATCGTCATGGCGAATGCAAGACAAATCGGAAATTGAATTCGTTTAAACTCAAAGGGCATATCGGTTGGGATCATCGGAATCCTCGGAATGAGAACTTCCTCCTCTTTGAATTTTCTTTTGAGTATCGTCGCTTGAATCACATTGATCATCAGTTTTCTTATTACCAAACGCGTTCCATTGCATAGTTTTGGTTGGTTTAGATTTTTAAGCATGATGACTGCCGAGCCAACCTTCAGTTGGAAGTTGTGCGGTGGTAAGCCAGGCACATCCAAGGAGTTAAAAAAATCAGTTGGATAGTTGGTGGCTTCGTCTTCGTTTGTTACACAGTCAATAGACTTGAATGAATGCAGAGTACCAACGATTTGATTTTGAATTACGAAGTGTATGTCATTCACATCTTTGTTCTTAGCCGCCAAAATTGCTCGCTCACTCAACCATTTGTTATTTTTGAGGTTAGCAATGATATTCGGAAATACTTTGTTGATGAGATCGTCTTTCGATGAGACGAAATTACAAAAATTCGGAGGAAATGAAATCAATCCGCTCGATTCGTCGACAGGAACACGACCATTACCGATAGTCAGCAATTGCTTTGAGAAATCTTCAGCAGATGGATCGTTCAGCAATGCAACTCTCATGTTTGCCGCCAGCGGAAGTTTCTTCACATAGCGCCACAGATTTGATGATTTGAGGCAAGCGTTTATTTCATCGGCAGCAGTCGATCTTGCGATGACTGGCAGTGTTTGGCGGAAATCGCCAGACAATATAATCATTGCGCCTCCAAAACATCTCGAGTCATTGCGCAGATCTTTCAATGTTCAGTCAAGTGCTTCCAGTGCGCCATTGTGCATTCGTCTCATCAGATGATGATTTTAGATGCTACTAAAACTTTGGCCATTGCAAAGTGTTTCGCAATGTTACATGTCGGTTGTTCATTAGTTTGAAGGTTTAACGGCAATATTAAGGCTGACTGAGCTGTACGGCATCTTTCTAACAATGTGGTCGCTATTCCAGAAGAAGCAACTGCTACCGCAATGTCAGATCTTGCACGAACAGTGGACAAAATCAATGGTGTGAGCAATGTCTTCCCAGTTCCACCGGGGGCATCCAGAAAAAATAAGCCACCATTTTCATCATCAATTGCCTTTATTAATGTATTATAGACTTCCTTTTGTTGGGGGTTCAACAGGGGTACATTCGTTTGAAATGACTGGTATAATGCATGTCGTTCACGTTCCATTTCTCCAATAAATGCTTCCTTCATTCCACGATCTGGTGCTGGCATTCCTAACCTAAATAGAAGCATTCATCATTCTTCGGATGAACTCTGAAAATACGACCAAGAGCGTCAGTAGAACGCACATCCGGATGACCTGGAACCGCATCGCATTGCTTCCGACGTTGAAATTTCTTCGATGAAGCGTTTCAAGTGTAATAACGTGGCAGCTCCGAGTAAAGCAACGTTCCTGCAAACGGAACGCTTTGGCAAATCTCAAAGAAACTGGCCAATGTTGTCGCTGGAGGAGTTTCAACACGTTGAGCAACATTCGACGCGGTGAAATATACTCGTCCATTCTCCAGATGCACCGTCAAATGTACAATAGTGGGATGACACTCGTGAATAGGGAATGAGAATATACGCCAAATCGCCTCATTGCAATTCACATATCGACCAGCTTGATAGCGCGTAATTTCATCATTGATATTGGAGGTTTGGATGCCAAACACCGCCATATCGCTGCCTTTCGTAACATATTTGCAGATGTATTTGATGGACTTCACCGAATTGAAATACTCAACGTTGTTGATTTATTATCGATGTTTAAGCAACACTAATCGATCGAATGATCTGGAACGATTGATATCAATCGATTTGACAGTTGTTTATCTTTCTATATTTGAATATGCTACATTCCCACTATTTTCCGTTGAATTTCTTCCTATAATGTGTAGTATGTCACTGGTTTGCAGTGGACATCAAATATTACTAAAAAACTATAATCGTGCATGACATGAGCTGTCAATTGCCGGAGATGACGGAGTTCCAAACCGAATTTATAACTAATTTTGTGTCTAATTTTTTATCCGAGAATTTTCCGATATTTTAATAGTTATTCTGCTATTCGGGGCGGAGACAAATCCAACAAACCAAAGATCATAAAAATCAGTTCGGCCGTTCTTGAGTTATAAGTGGTGTAACTAACCCGACTTTGTTTTATGTATATAGAAAAAATAGAATAGATATAAGTATGTAAACGCTTACGTTTTTTAGTTTAGATAATCTAATACAATATCATCAAAACCACAAAGAAATATTTCAATATGCATTCATATTTTTTTTTGCATTTATTTTAATTAGATTTTTACTTTTCCATTTTTTAACCTGCCTTTTCTTATTTACCTCAAATTCTTTTCTTGTGCTCTTTTTGCAGGCCATTTTTCAAAGCTCGAATGAATGAATAGATTAATGATCTTGGGGGCATTAGTACACCGCGACCTATATAGTATAGATCTATTGTGTCCCCCTTTCTTGGTGCTTCCCTTGATGTCATTCTCAATCAGAGTACCTCATCCAGCATCAGTGCTGTGGTAAATTGAAGTATCTGGATGGTTCTATGGATGGAAGCTCCTCCTGTTCGACGATGCAGCACCCGAAGCAGGCCATTCGCCTGTTCGCGACCGCCTCGCACTCCGTGAGAAAGTGTTCCGGGGCTTCCTCCTCCTCCTCACAGAACCGGCAACTGTCCTTGTTTATAATTTTGATTCTCTCCAGGTGCCTTCTCAACCGGCAGTGGCCCGTAAGAAAGCCGGTGAGGGTGCGTAGATTGTTCTTACTCCGTGTTATAAAAACTTTGATCTTCCTGGGTAAGGGGGCTCTACTTAGAAACATATTTCATTGCCCTAACTCTGGAAGGCGTTTTTGATTTTTCTCAATTTCTTTTCCGCGAATGCTTTGAAGATAAGTACTCTCGGTCAACACGATACATCCGTTCCGCGGATTCCTGTTAGAACCGGGGCAGTATTGTCGGCTATTGAACGTTATCATCCGAATTAGGACTTGTACTCCTAATAGATTTACCACAATAGAAAAAAACGCATTATGCCCGCCTATGCCAATATGCCCGCCCCTCCCCTATACACAATTGAGAGTCTTTCTGCACGGTAAGCTTTCATTTTATTTACAACTTGGATTCGTCAGGTTTTTTTCATTAAAATTGTTCTATTGGTTTTGGTTCTCTCCAACGAAATGCATTTTTTTTATTTATCTCCTTAAACTGTTCACGCATCCCTGGTAATTGGCATTACTTTGAAACTTTCTATGAACTCTCGCTAGAATTGGTACCTACTTGTGTTTCTGATTTTTTGAATTTGTGGATTGTTCTGCGTAACACACCTTGATAAGCATCGTCCAAAGCTACTTTGCTTTTGTGTTTTCACGTTTTTTGTTTGGCGTAGAAAAATATGTAACTCTCCTCGACATTTTTGGGTTCCTACTTAATTATTTTAATTGTGCTTGGATTAATCTTAGCAGCGGCTGATACACTCTCGTGCTCTTTACTGAAATCAATTACTGGTCTTCCTGCATCTGCTTCTTGTTTCATAAACTGTATAAGTTTATAAATTATTTTGCGGCTTTGACCGTTTAATACTAGCCTTTCGTCTTTGCTTTTAAAAGACATGATTACAAATAATTCAAATTAATAAATTAATTCCCAAGAAACGTCCTACTTTTTTAACAGACTGTACAAAAGTGTGCGTGTCAAAGGCAATCAGGTAAATAAGCTCCTAGATAGCCCCGCCCACCTGTTTATCGCGCAGTTGAAGGTCAGGGTTCTTCCTATTTGCCAGACCTGTACTTTTTAATAAAAAATCATGACCACTACAGAAATATGTTCTTTCTTTAGCATTACCCCAATAAATAAATATGTTATATTGAAGATGTAGAAGTATAAAACAAATATTAACAATTAATAATTTAATGACTAAATATTCATAAAATACATTTTATTGCCATAACGTGTCATGATACTCTTCTCAAAGGAGAAATTTTTTTTTTAATATTATTATTTAAAGCACATATTTCATTTTAAACACTTAGCAGAATAACGAATTTGCATAAAAAAAAATAACTAATTAAGATTTAATTCCTCATCTTGTCCTCCCCTTTCAGTTTATTCCACTGCTGAAAATATTACTTATCTTCTAAGCTGAAGGTTTTCATGGCAGTATGAGAAAAACACAAAATGCAAAAACTTAAAAGCTTTCTGGACCACAATATTATATTACTATGACTATGACTTTTTGTGCTACCACCAAGTTTTTTATTAACAACATTCATTTATCTCAGGTAAAGATATTACTTCATGTTTAGAAACATTTTATTTACTTCCATAAAACATATTATGTTGCTATTTAGCCACATTAAAGTCAAATAAAGCTTCTTAGGCAGTTTGTGGTGTTGCTGAGGCATTACCTTTTAGTCCTAGTTCCACCATCCAGAATATAATTTGCATTGATTGCTTTTAATCACAAATCATAACTGATTTGATTTAAAAATTAGGCAAGAATTTTCCAAAACTCTCTTTTAAAGTTATAGATTAAAATTCCATACGAGCATCAAATAGAAATATCGTTTATTCTAGCACGTCAATAAAGATCAAATCATCTTAAACAGCGATCACAATATATATTAGTAGCACTCCTTTTGCAATTGATATATTTTCGCCGCTTTGATAATTTTGGAAGTAATACATAAAGCCTAGGTTTAAAATGTTTAAGTGTATTTAAACAAATTTTAACTTAACGTAGTAATAAACCAAACAATTTTGTCGTATTTTCGATCACAAGACGCAGCCCATCGTGTATCAATGTTGATACATGCATAATTCTAAATTCGTAAATGGTGTGTTTGGGTTTGTCCCGATTATGCCTTAGTTAGTGAGTTTTTGACGTTACGCACGGAGATTCAAGAAAAAATTATTTCGGAATATTTTTTTCGTAATTACTAGTATTCGTTAAATAATATTATAGCATCGAAATGTAGTTTTATTTATAATGAAAATGTAATGTATTAGTCTACAATTCATGAAAATGTGTATGAGGATGCACTATATTAGTTTGGGGGTTCAACATTATTTATTCTCATGGAATTTGACGTTCAACGTAAAAAGTTTTGAGTTCTCTAAATATACGTATAAGGGTTAGAATACGATAAAGGTGTTATCTACCCCGAGCACGTTATTTCAAAATTTGGTTAAAGAATCAGATCATTACTACCACATATATTTCCAATTGATCGTCTATACGGCGTAACAAAAAAAGTTAAATCAATAATTAGCTATTAAACACCGGTAACACCACTCATGGTAATTTCAGTTTATATCCCTCGTATGGTTATCAATTAGCTTACTGTAATACGATAAAGATGCGCCAATTTCATGAACACACAAGTTAAAATATGTAATTACAAACAATTATTAGTTTTGTACCTTTTAAACATAGGAGTTTCTCCATAGAAAGTTCATTAAAAATTATCTTTAAATGGTAACACGCCTCTTGAATTTATTTTAGCAGAGAATCCGTGTCCTCCCTAATTTGATTTAATATGATAACAAGTGGCCAAAGTTATGGCAACATTCTTATAATTTTTAAGTCGTTAATTAAAGGGTTAAATTAATTTAAGACTTCGAAATATGTATTTAAGATTATTTTGCTCCTGTATTTTCTTGGCCTTGGTGACCCCACGTCAACTCCTTATTGTAATTTATTAGAAACTAGGTCTTGCATAACTCCTTTAAGATAGTTTTTAACATTTTTGAGATTTATGATTTACAATTTTAAAAATTAATTCAATTTTCTTCTGGCTTTATTCTGAAAGATATTTATCAATAAAATACACATTTTTATTGTATAGTTATTTTTTCTTTGTATCATTGTCGACATTTCCACACACGACATCAATATGTTGGTTTATTTTTGGAAGCTCCTCTAATTTTGAATTAAATTCTAGATTTAAATCACTTTCAAAAAATAATATCATTTCTGACGACATCGACAGTAAGCCAGTTTTGAAAAAAGCGTAGAGTAAACTAACCAGTTATTTGGACAGTCCGAGTGTCATGTCATACCAAAAAATAACATTGCTACTTATAATTTAGTGTCTACGACTTTTCAGAGATGTCACCATATACCTTTTACGCGTTTGCTCTTTGCCGTGGTGCAAGCGCTCTTTCTGTTATTTCACAGTAGTCTGGTTTTGCTCGATGTGTAAATACTGGCGGCATTTTTTCTACCTTTGTTAAGAAAGAGTGTGTCAAATTACTGTGTCAATTCGTTTAAATACCAGTGATTAAAAAAAAAACAAGAAATTATTTTATATTTGTATTAAAGAAGGTGAGTTTTGCAACGTTTCCAGCGAGGTAAGTGTAGCCAGGTTCCAATTTAGGAACTAAAATGAAAAAATCACTTATTTTGGTTATTGGGCATCTGTCCAATAGAGTGGAGTGTAAATGGAACAAAAAAATGATTTTGGCAAAAATGATTTCGCCTGTATGCGGAAAAGTGGTCTCATGTGGAGTGTAATTTTTTTAGCCAATTTTTTCCGGCGCTCCAAGCCAAATGAAAATTGAAATAAGGTAAAAATTTTGTTGCTGCTCTTCGCTTGTTTGCCGTGAAAACAACCTAGATCTCACCACGAGGAGGTGGCTGCAATTCGAGTTCCACACGGTCACCCATCTTTAAAATGTTTATGCTTTATTTGAGGCTAGCTAAAAACTCAACTTTGACACTTTCATCTGAGGACTCAATGTTTGAATCAATTATATTTTGATACACTGCAAGATGTGTGACGGATCTTGATGAAGAAGTTAAAGCAATATGACAATATTGCTAGAACGTTCTAGCTTTTTGGTAATTACTTTATCCACCGAACCAATTACCATTTTTGTATCATGCCTCTGGTCTTTAATAAAGTCATGCTCTCAAATCGGTATTTTATTTTTGCATTTACACATAGTCAGAACATTTGCATGATGCAATATTAAACAATTTCTTTTCGAATGAATCTCTAAAATCATCAACACATAGAAAATTCACAATCCAATCCTTTCATAAATCATAGACCCGATGAATGTTAGCTTAAGGTAAAACTAACATATTCCCATTTTTTACCTAGGGTTTCCTTAGGAGACATCTCACAATTATGCAGAGAACTAGCGAAGCAGTAATTTCCGCAAGTACTTGTGTATCAGAAGGAGATATCACAAAGTGGTTTAATGAGATTAAAGGTGTAAAACAATGTTTATGCTGTAGATAAAGGATCCCATAAAGAAAATCTTACCGTAATGATTTTTCTTTGTTTACCTCTGGAATAGCATGCCTACCAATGATAATTTTACCTTACAAAATAATTTTTAGAAAAAGTAGCTGTAATAGAAAATTTCACTTAGAGAATTGACCGATCTGATCTGATAATAGTATAAGAGACCTTTTTTGATAAAATACATATTTTATCTCCATTATTTGATTGAAAAAGATGTGCCGTTCCCTGTTATGTTATTTCTGGATGCACACAAGTTTCACTGGACTTACGAACTTAGCCTAATCTGCAATGAAATAAATATTTAAGTAATTGCTTTGAATCCAAATGCAGCTACAACTACAGTTCCGCAATCATGTGATGTAGTAGTATTTAGATCCATAAAAGTGAGCTGAATGAAAGCTGTAGAGAAATTTATGAGAACAATCCAGGATAGATTCTAAATAAAAAATTATATCTACTCTACCTACTTGAACAGAAACAGTTTTTGCAAAAGTTGCTAAGAGACACTTCAAAATTGGTTCAAAACATACGGGTTATTTTTCTATAATCCCAATGTAATAGATTATTCGAAGTGTTTGGACATGCCTAATAGTTTCTATCACTTCAAAGTTATTTTGTACATTATTTGTCTGAAATTTTCAGGTAAACTCGCAGATCCTGTTACAAATGGATAATAACTTTTGTTAACTTCCTAGGAGCTGAGATTATAACTAAATACAAATCGTATGGTAAAGAGGAAAATAGAAAAGAAAATAACAGTTGATATGGAAGTAATAGATCTCGAAAATGAATCGGAAGGACATAATATTGTTGTTGAATTGGACGAGCCAGCACATGATCTGGAATACCCGAGTATTGAATTAGAAGAGTCAGGTATTAATTTGGAACAGCCCGCACCATTGACAAATACAGAAAATAACGTTAACTTTTTAAAAAATACTGAAGACAATTTAGCTAATATAACTTTAGGAGATACATCAAATTAAGCAGCTGTTTTTGAAAATATTATCATTAAGCAAAAAGATGCTATAGCGGAGTCTGCAACTTTATCTTATAGTATAAATAATAGCATTAATAATACAAAATTGTCTCAAACTTTAAATGTACATTCTATAGGTAAAATTAATAATAATTCAAGACCTGTACCTTTAAGCTACTCATCAATAAGTAAAACACGTATCAGTGCTTACCTTACCAGACAAATCCCAGAGCAAGAACAAACGCGAGTTCATTTGCCATATATTCGAAGAGTTACTAAGATTGTCCTAAAGCCAAACGTGCACTTAAATCAAAGAGAAATAATAATAAATTGGATAGAAAATAATTAAGAGTAGCGATGAGCGAGACTGGTCTCGGTCTTGTAGTCTTGGTCTGGGTCTTGCAAAAAAAAGCAGAACCGAGACCGTCTTTTGGTTAGCAAGATCAAGACCAACGACATACGAAAATTAAATTCGAAACAGTCTCGTCTTATTTATTTGTTTTAAATTTTACGCCTTGTTTATAAGCAAGAGTTGCAAGACTCTTGCTTCAAGACCAAGACAGCACATTGGTTTGCAAGACGAAGACCAAGACTCTATGTGCACGAACAAGACGAAAAACAAGGCCATGCAGTCTTGGTCTTGGTTTTGCTTTGCTCATCACTACTAAGAGAAGAGAAAGTTTCAGCAAAAGCTACTCGTGGAAATAAAAGAGTTCTAAATTGTTACCTAAAAGTAGTCACTATTTTACATATAATAGTTGCAAAAATAATTGTCATAGCATCTGCAATCCAAATTTCCACAAAAGCACGTTCCATATATTTTCTATAAAGATGAAAGTAATGAGAAACGTGGCAGTAAAAAAGATTCTGATGAGGAAATAGAAAAAAAAACATTAAAAGGGATGAAAATGAGGCTAGCAATGGTAAACATGAAATATTAGCCATCTGTCCAATAACTAAATTGATCCTGTTCAATTACAAAGAAAATTTTCCAATAACTAAGTTTTTATCGTGCATTTTGTGTTTGTTGTTAAGAATATTAGTATTTTTTTTAAGTAACTGTGCATACAGATGTTTAAAGATCACATAATTGACGTTCTATTCGATATGCGATATACGTGCATAGATCTTAAAATAAAATTTTGATACGTTTTTAAATTTAAAAAAAATCTCAGGTGTCCAATAACTGGATGTTGTACCCTATATCTCTTAACTAGCATCGTTAGTTACGTATTTTACTTGTTTCCGGCACGTGTCCACTTGTAGACAATTCTTATATTTACTCCACAATTCGAAAGCTTTCTTTATGTGGGCAATTTTCGTTAACTATTTTTCTTCAGATCAATATTGAGAAAGTTTCTATATATGTTTTTTTTTTCGATCATAGAGTAAAATCAATGAGTGAACCAACGCATTGGAATCTAAAAAATGTCAGCAAATAATGCGTCAACAATTTAATTTGCATATGGGGAAAATTATGTATTTATTTTCCATTCTATTTACAAAGATAATTAAAATGTTTTGATTGCCAATTGCTTATTCTAAACCGACGTTTCCTCTTTCATATTTTAAAAAGATGAGTGCACAAATTAAACGAAAAATCTGGATACAAGTTAAAAAACTGAAGTTTATGAGGAAAGATGGAATATATGGAGTATTCGTAAATATTTTTTAGGGAAATGGAAAGCAAGAAAAATTATACTTATTTAAGTCTTTCTAAATAAAGCCTGAAGTTATTTTCAGAGGTGTAGAAATTTTGAAATAAAAAAAAAATATCTTTTTGGTTCAACCTTTCATACCTTTAAATTCACTGCTGCTAGACGATACGTGGGTATTTGCAAAATGGCGTTGACAGTGCAGACGAGACAAAATTAGAAAAAAAATTGACAAAAATTATCTCAATACTTTTTACACAACCCGAAAAAGTACCCACCAACCTTGGAAAAATGGTGGATCTAGGATACCTTGATTCGGAGATTTCTAACGGTTTATTTTAAGACAGAAATGTAAATAGTAAAATGGAAGATCAAAAAATTTAATGCAAAAAAGCAATTTTACTTTTTCTCCTTAAAAAAAAAATCCTTTCGCCGAGGTCATATAAAACCTAACTAACTCGCCTGCACACTAAATGATTCTGACATGAACATAAGGCCCAACATAACCTTCAATACCTATTCTTAATTTCTCTATATTAGTTTTGCCCTTTGCTTAACGATTTAGAAAATAAAAGTGTATTCCTATATCGCTGGTTGACCCTGTCTATCATGTTTTTACGAAAATGTCCTGATGATGTCGAGTCACATGCGGTCGCCACATTTGCGATCAGAGCAATATCAAAGCAATATTAGTGACACTTGCGGAAGGTGCAAACTATTTCTAAAATTTGTAGGTAAGCGAGATAACGAGGGCGTCAGATGCGGCCAACTTATTACCCAATACCTAATACAAGATTAGTAAAAACAGGTAAAATGCGATTTTGGGCAGGTCTAGGTTAGTCTGGGGTAGTTTTTGCTGGTTGCGCCTCCCGAGCGAGCGAAGGCCACATATATATGAAAATATAATAAAAAAAATTTACCAGAGCAACCTCAACTTTATTTATAAAGCAATCTGTGCATAAAATAAGAGTTTAGAACAACTGAATATATATTAGTTAACCGCATCCCATATTCCTTTAACCTGAAAATTCAAGGAATAATCTGAACAGTGTCGCTAATATTGCTCTGACCGCAAATGTTACGACCGCATCTTGATATTATTTTTAATAAAGCTATTCTTCACCCACTCTTGTGTTGTGAAAGTTAGTCAAAGTATCTAGCCTTGAATTAATAATTTAATAGAGTTGATATAGTATATATGCTATAAAAGGTTGCAATGCAACTATTGAAAATACATGTAGATTAAAACAGCCTTTTGAGTTTGTTCCTTAAATCTGAAAATAGCGCGGCCCCTCGAAAGTAGTAGGTAGTCCGTTGCAACCAAATTTAATATAGTTAAAATAGGTAATTACTGTTCTAAAATTATATTTGCAGAGAACAACTATGAGTTTATTTACTTACGCATGGAATTTAATATTTGGGTTCAAATGAATGAATACTCTGTTTTCATTAACATGGCGGCCAGTTTCTTTTAGGCGAGTGCAGGCTACGCGACGTCGTCGGCGTGCGCGGCAAGGGGAGTACCGCTGATTGCGTGAATAATATATTAAGATAAGAAAATCAAAACTCATAATTATAATGTAAACTATTTGGTATATAAGTATCTTAAATAAGCAAGTTACCCCCGGCCTAAACAAAACACTTTCACCTAACCATAAAGGATCTAACAAAATAACAACGGAGAGACGAGAAACAATTGGGCACATCTTGATAATATTTCGGCTTGTTTGCTACTTTATTGAAATTTTTGATAAATTATTAATTCCCTAAAACATCGCGTATATTGTAGTCTAAATGGAGAAAATTTTTGTGCACTTTTAGCTCCTCACACTAAGTTAAATGGTTTCCGAAATAATGATCCATATCTAGGCTTTTACCTCACAATGAATAAAATTTAATAAAATACCTGGCTCCTTTGACATAACTTGAAAGTTAACGCTCTACCTAAACGTTATTGACTGAATTTTATTGGCTATAAAAATATTGCATAACGTCAAGTTTCATGATGGGTTGATATTGTTTACATTATCGATAATACTAATAGATAACACATGTGTTCAATGATATCACACTCATTTAACTCATGATACATGAATCGTAGGAGCTAACGTCATTATCGCTCTTCCTGTATATTTCCGAAATTTTTCGGTGAAAAACGATTTTTTATTGTAGTTTTAAGCTAGGAAAGTTACCATGTTCCAGATACAGAACGAACTAGCGACACTAACTATTAATCGTTCAAATTATTTTGTTCGGTATCTTTATAATATATATTATCACCCTTGTAATAATTTTGTAAGGTTGTTGTATTATACACATTTTATAAAGTAGATTTGTTTCCGAATGTAGCATTAATTATAATTTAATTGCCATTTTTCAGCGCGATATCTGTTTTTGCAAATCTGTGTGGTTTCAGATTAAATGCATTGGTTTTCATGCAAGGCCACATGTAAATATAAAGTTTATTACTGAAAATTTTGACCTTACTCTTTCTTAATGGTTCTGTATAGTTATAATTGTATTGCAACAGATACACATCCTTTTTTATTTTTTATAATTTATATTCTATTGTAAAGATTATTGGCACAAAATTTAAGATCCACACTTTTGAAATGTGTAGCTTCGTGAAGGTATCTATATTAAATGCAGCACCATCGGTATGCCGGGAAAAGTTATTTTTGGAAATTTCTCATTTAAGATCTAACTCATCCGGCTGCGATGGGATAAATCTTAATATGTGTCTTTTTATTACGCCCCATTTATCGGATTTCATTATTTATATTGTTAATCAATGTCTATTAGCTGACAGATTCTCATGCAAGTGGTTCCTATCCCTAACCTGACTAATTCCACTCAGGTTAAAAACTTTTGCCCCTGATTTCTAAAATTCTTGGTAGAGGAACAGTTATCATCTTCTTTGTGCGGTACTCTTTCCGCCACCCAATTAGGCTTTCCCAGTGGCCACAGCATCACTACTCAGGTACGTAACCAAACAAAGCCAGACCCTGACCTGATGCAAGATCACAACGGGCCCCCTTTATCATTTTAATGTTTTGGTTTGAAACAACACTTTTAATGCACTAAACTGTATGGTGAATAGTGACAACAAATGCTGAAAAATGTCTACTTTTCTTGCCTTTTGATTGGCAAACAATAAAATTATTTTATTAAGATCTAACGCTTTCTGGCTGTCACGTTTTCTATAGATAATATTGCCAAGCTAGAAAGTCTTCTTTGCTACATTTTATTTCTCAAAGAATTTTTAATCAATTTTAGCATTTAAAACGATCTTTCGGAAGTTGCTACCGTTACGGGAATCGTTAGAAAGAGTTAAGCACAACAGATTTTTGTTAAATAAACTCTAGATCATTTTGATCGCAAATAACTAATTTGGTCTTTAATAGAATTGTCTACATTGATTTGATCTTTATAAATACATCTGAACGACAACGAATCCGATAGATCATTGATATAGCACTTGATCAGTTTCTCAGATAGGAGGACCAAATCAGCATCAAAATGATCTTTCAGGACCTAAGGAAAAAGTAACTTAAACCTTGAACTAAGCTGTTTTAGACTTTGAATCGATTTTCAACTTGTTATATACTTTATACCATGGAAGTTTTCTTTGGCATTCAATAGTCATTCGCCACAAGACAACTCATCGAATTGTTTTTCCACTTTACGGATTCTGTAAATTTGCGAAACTTAGATCAATCACGAGCTAGATTATAATATGCTTCATTTACAATTTCCTCTAAACTCTCATCTCTGCAATATCTCCCTTAACAACTTACAAAAGTATTAACGCTCTTCAAATATCTTGGTTTTGACTCTATAGTGCTTTGTATAATAAGTTTTGTGATGTTCAAGATTGTATATTCCATTACTAGCATTACAACTGTTTCAAAATTTTCGAGTTTTTTCTTTAATCCAAGTGCTTTTGTTGGTTGCTTTTGAGCTTGTCAAGGTTAGTTTTGTCAAAACATGTCAAATTTCTCGAAGCGAGACCTCAAGCCATGAAGAAAATAATAACGAGACGACCATCACGTGAGGCACGATCGTTTTAATGTGCGTTTTTTGTACTCGAACATCTCCGTTAATATTGCTCATCGCTCAACACTATGTGCCAAAAATGCATACAAACTTTCCACAACATCGTAAAAATTTATTTTATTTTATTTAGAAGTTCTGAAATGTTACAAGTCAAATTTGAAATTGTATGAAAGGGCCGCCGCCGCGCCGGCCGGAGCCCCTGGGATGTCCGGGCCCTGATGCGCGGCATCACTTGCACCTCCTGTTGCTACGTCCCTACCACTACTGCATTATTACACGAAACTGATAATATTCTTATATTTTCAGATAATAACATGAGTGCATGCGTGGTTCTCCTGAACTATAGTAAGGCTTTTGATACAATTGGCCACAATATTTTGTTAACTAAATTGGAGTATTTTGGTCTGGGTGATATTTCTATAAATTTTCATAATGATTATTTAAAGGAATGGCAACCGTGTGTTTGTTACAAGTCGAGAAACTCATGTATTATCAAGTTTCAAAGGGAGTCCCACAGCGTAGTGTGTTTAAACATTTGCTCTTTTCGTTATGTACTGCGAATTTTCCCAAAATTTCACCAATTCCTTGATTATACCCAGGATATATTTTTCCAAAGAATTGATCTGATGCTGTGTCCGATCTTGAATTTATAACGAAGGTTAGAGACCCATCCCATAACCTTGCAGTTAATGAAAGTAAAACTTAATTAGTGGTGTTTTGAAGGCTGTTGGCCCAAATTTCATTATTTTAAATAATAATTCTTTATTGTCGCCTGTCGAAAGCTGAAAAATCTGGGTTTGATTGTTGATTCTGATCTAAAATATCCTTCACATATTTCCTTACTAATTCAACGAACCTTCAGGAAGTTGAGACTCTTGTATATGCACAAAGAGATATTTGATA
Organism: Pissodes strobi; assembly: GCA_016904865.1. Taxonomy (NCBI): domain Eukaryota; kingdom Metazoa; phylum Arthropoda; class Insecta; order Coleoptera; family Curculionidae; genus Pissodes; species Pissodes strobi. The sequence continues at coordinate 30,487 of MU184621.1, read as the reverse complement.
CCAAAATGATGTTAGGGCTTTTTGATTCATTGGTGTTATCCCATTTAAATTACTGTGGCGTTGTGTTTTGGCAATAGTCTGCAAGACCTGCAGCATACTTGCATTCGGTTCAGTTGTGGTGTTCGTAAATTCGACCATATATCGCCATCACTTTATGAGACCGAATGGTTAACGATTAAGGAAAGATGTTAGCTCCTTATTAAATCATATTTTGATATTACTGGTGTTTTGTGATTATATTTTAAAACATTTTATGTCTTTTGCTCCTGTAGGAAATACTATATAATTAGGATAATGTTGTTAAAGGCGTTATTAAAAACTGATGCTCTTCAAACAGTGTTCTGGCAACTGGAAAAGCCTCTTACGTAGTTTACGATTGCCCTAACTTACTTGAAAACGATACGATATATGAAAAAATGCTAAGAACACTTTATCGCATTTGAAAGCTCTCTTAATAATAAAATCATATACAGGGTGGTTATGTATAAAAATATCTTGATCCTACCCTGCACGTACGTCAATGGAAGTGCCAAATTTTATCTACGTCAAATAGTACAAGGTACTACTCTAAAATTATGTTTAGAATTTCAATTCAATATCTTTAATGGTTCCTAAGAAAATAAAAATAAGTTGACTTTAGACATTTGCCTGTGCCACCATGATCAATAACAGACGGGGTGCCCCCCAGCGAGCCTTGCACTAAGACCACCAATTAGGCCCGTTGTGCCCCCATCCCGCATTAGAGACCCTCCAGGATGCCGGTCTTCCTTAAGAAAGCCTTCATCTGCTTCAGACTAACACGACACACTGAATCTCGCTCGATCATCGTCGCGCCAAAGATTCTGAATCTTGCCCACGCGAAAGCGGGGTATTTCATAAGTAGAAGGTATTGGGTCTCATCGTTCTTCATGCACCATCTACACTCCCCCTCCTCTGCAACTCGCAGCAGAGTCAGATGCAGTCTAATCCTACATTGCCCTATGTAGAATCCTACCAGCCTCATACACTTCTTTATTGGCAACCCTATAATTCCCCTGGAGTGCCTATTCGAGGCCCATGCATCATGAGCTTCGCCTGTCTCATCCTTGGAGCTGTCCGCCGTACGTCTTCTGCCCGACCATTAATCCAGATCTCCAAAGCTTTTTCGCGAACATACTAGGTGATCCCCACACAGGGATCAGGCTCTATGTATGCAAAGCCTTCTCAAGCTAAAGCGTCTGCACCGTCGTTTCCCGGTACGCCCGAGTGTCCCGGTACCCAGACCAGTGTAACTTTTTTGTACTTGGAAGTTTAATCAGCCAGCTCCTGCATTTCCTCACCAATAACGAGCGCGTGAGGATTGATTTCAGCACCATGAGTGAGGTCTTGCTGTCGGAGCAAAAGAAAAACCTCCTGCCACTGTCATTTTAGCCTTAACGATTTACAGACCCTCATCATGATCGCGAAAATTTCCGCTTGAAAACCCGTAGTGTGCTTGCCCGGGCCGGATAATTCCCTCCCCAGGGTCTTACAGTACACACCAGCTCCAGACAGTGTTCCAATTTTTGGCCCATCTGTAAACCAGACTTGTTCATCCCAGGATCCCATCCTTCCCTCCATCGAATTCTTCTTCATAGGGAAGAGGAAGTTTAGCCCCTCGTTGAAGCCTATCTCCTTTACCATAGAAATTTGTCTTTGTATTTCATGACGAGAAAACATCTCCTGAAAAATGGCCATGTATTGTTCGAAAACCCGGTTTGTTGTTTTTAAGGATAAAAAATGTTGATCAAGTTCCTCTATATTTAATACGTAACTATTCCCATATGCGACAAATTCCGTGAAATCTTTCGGATTTGGGTATAACAAATCTTCATATTTTAAGTTTTCTACGCTTTATTAACTTCATCGTTAAATTTTTTAAATTTTTTGCTGCCAACATATAGTCCACGGACCCTTGAATTTCGAATTTCTTATCAGCTTCACATCTCTTGACATAGCTTCAATTGTTTGTAATGCCACACTATCCGTTCTGGCAAAAACGCTTCATATTCACAAAATGATGGCATGCCATGATTTTAAACATCGTTTCCCACATTTCATGTGCACCATGCGACAGCAAAATATGGCGATTGGATGATCGGATGGAGGCGGAAACATTTATAGGGTTCAAAGTTCGTTATCACACTTCGCGGTTGAACCTTTGCTTTTCATGTGAAAAATTTATAAATTCATCAAGTGCGTCCACAAAAGGAAAGCACCCAAAGGAAAAATCCCATGTCATTTCAAAGACAGTAGTATCTAGACAACATGACTCCTTATGTTTCTGTCCATTTTCGCAGAAAATCTGTCTTTGCTAGGGGTCATCCGGTAAAGGAATAGTTGGCAAAAACCGGATAGTGACACTGTATTAATAACTGATACCTATCGCTTCAAACGCATTAAAAAATCAACGTAGCGTGTTATTAAAATTCACAATTTATTTATATTTTAATTCATCTTTCTTTACAGTAAGCAATAATGGCATTTAAATTATAAAAGAAATGTAAAAAATATTATGAGCTGGTTCGTTCCTGTGCTTAGTGATAAATATATGATCGTTAGGGCGTGATTCTGCCTAAAAAAAAGGAATATTGGTTTCGATGAATATGCTATTAATTTTAGGTCTCGAAGTTATATAGACCACGAACGTTAGGTATTCTTCTATATTTTATTGAATAAAATTCTATGCAACGTTTTTGCTTTAAAACGTATTATGTGATCGCTTGGTTACTTAGGTTAATATTCAATTTTCACTAATAAGTTTCGACATCAATAACCTACATTTATAGTATAATATACAGGGTGTTTCATATGCATTGTAAGACGCAGCTTTTAATAGACTATGTCTGTATCGTTTTTATTATGTACTGTGAAACATATTAGATTTGTCTTAATTTAGCCTTTATCTATAGAGAATGATTTTATTAATTTATATTTAATGGTATTTCTTTTAAATATTTATTTCCAGCCTTATTTTAACTATACAAGATAATTTAAATATATGCAAGAGAGGAAAATA